>PVIY010005582.1:0-93061 GCA_004026745.1 Myrmecophaga tridactyla
AATTTAAAATATATATATATATATCAAAATCACTCAACAAAGGTAGCACTCAGAGCAGTGAGCAGATGGTGGGCCATATGACATTTCTACCAACTGTGGAGGAGTGGCAAGTTAGCAAACAGCCCCGACTAGAATGATGTTAATGGAAGACCAGCCAGATGCCATGAGGCCCAAAGGCGGCCCAACACAAGAGAGGGAATGAAGGTTTTGAAGTGGTGGTAAGGACAAGGTGGATACTGACCTCAAGACTTCTCACGTCTGTGGTGCATGGAGCCTGAGAGGAGTGGCAGTTACTTGGCAGGGTTGTGGCCAGGAAGGGACTTTGGAAGAGAGCTGGGTTTTTGCTAGGGCAGCCAGGTGCTAGGGTGAAGATTTCTTGCTTTTTGACTCTTCAGCATCCATACCCCTTTTCTAGGGGGATATTCCAAAATTGGCAGAGTTCTGCCTTTGGAGGGCTATGGAAGTCAAAGAAGAGAATCCTTCTTCTAGTTCCTGGAAAAGATGGCACTTGAATGTGACCCATCTTTAACTCAATGTCCCACCTGCAACTCAGGACCTTGCAGTTGTGTAAGGGTGCAGCAATCTTCAGAAATTCCTCATAGCACAGGCAGCAATTTAAATGGCATTAAGATACCAACCATATTTTAAGCACTAAGTATTCCAACATCTGACATGCCGTGAGCATCTGTAGAGTACAAAGGACTCCCAAAACCCACTTCATCAGTAGTGTAGGAAATACTACCCATCAAGAGGCAAGGAAAGGACACCAAGTGTGCATTATTATCTGTCATGCGAATGTAGTGTTTTGTCTGCCATAAGTGGAAAATTTGGCAAAGTGGGGATTTGACTGTTTGAAAAACAGCAGCTGATAAAATTTTAAACAAATCTCCTGAGATCTTTTAAAAACTCTAAAATATTAATCTCCACAGATGTTTTATCATCAAATAAGGAACCTTGATGGCTGCCAGCCCAGCAGTAGCAGTGGTGGAGGCAGTGACAGCCTCTACAAACTGGCCCTGTGCCAGCTTGGGCAGCAACTTCAGCTGTGGCTGCCAAACCTTACTAGTTCCTGCTCCTTCTCTGAGACTGGATCCAGCCTTCCCAGTATCAGGTACCTTTTCAATAAATTCTTTTTCTGCTTTAGCTAGCCAAAGTTTGTTTCTGTTTGCAACCAAGCTTTCTAACAGCTACCGGCAAAAAACATTTTCAGAGAAGAAAATGGTTTGCTAGAGTCCCTGGCTCTTTAAACACTCCTAAATGATGCCATTAGGAGTCTCATAAATGGAGGGTTTTCTAAGCATAAAAGCAAAAAACAACAGAGGAAAGTGATCTTTAATAAAATGAAAATTTAAATAATTTGAGTATCAGAATCTGCCATAACTAAAATGAATAGACAAAATAAAAGAATAAATGTGAAAATGTCAAGATGTCCTAGGGCTTTCAAAAATGAGGGATATCTCAAGGTGGTACATTGCTTGCTTTGGTCCTGACAAAACAGAAATTATGCAAGAGACAGAAACTTATCAAAAGGTTTTACTCTCTTTATTTCTTATCAAATGTATAGCCTAGTCCGCTTGCTTACACATTTCCTACCTCTGCCTGAAGACTGGATTCCACAACCATGCAAATGACCATCCATTGCTAACCTCCTTAGCAACGAAGGCAAGTGACAGTAGGATCGTTCTTTTTTTACCTTGACTGAGTGAAGTCTCTATGGATGTAAGCAATCTTATTAAGGCAGAGCAGGGGGTGGAGACAGGGGTAGGAAGAAGCTAATGCCCCCATCCCTTTTAGTTGTTTTTATTATTATTATTTTTTTTACATGGGCAGGCACCAGCAACCGAACCCAGGTCTCCAGCATGGCAGGCGAGAACTCTGCCACTGAGCCACTGTTGCCCGCCCTCCCATCCCTTTTAATTACTTCATCCAGGGAAGAAGTTATCTTCCCAACATATATCTAGTTATAACTTTCTTTTACATTACTTGGGCTTACATGGGAAATGTGTAAAGCAAACAATCACAATTACTAAATGAAAGGGCTTTTAGCAGGAGATGAGTAGACCTTTCACGGTTCCTTCTGTTGCACTGCATAGCCCATCTCTGGGAAGAGGCACAAAGACCACGGTGACCTCACTGAAATACAACGAGTCATGGCTCCCATCCAGTCACCCCTCTACTTTTCATGAAAAGGCAATATTATTCCATGAGTGTCAGGTCTCATGGAAGATATCGTCCCAAGGTTCTCCCTACTACACAAGATCACTTTTTTTTTCAGCATGTTGGACCTCATATCATGGACTCTCACATCTTGGACTCAGCTTCACTCCCAGCAGCAGTAAACTTTCATAGGACTGATTAAACCAACTAACACATAGCCCTCCAATGAGCTCAGTTTTGACACTGAAGAAGGCATTACCATGATGAGACAGCCCTGTAAATCTAGAGGCTTCCTGCACAAGGGAAGTCCAAAGGGCAAGCTGGTAAGGTTGGTAAAGAGGGCAGCAAAGAGGATGGTTTGAGAGGAAAAGGGTTGCAGGCACAGACCAAAGCAGGAATAACCATACTGGGGGCAAAGACTCGAAGTGGCAGACATATCAGGGGTGGAGGATGACAACACTGAGAGACAAAGTGATATTAACAAATCAAGGTTCTGACAGGAAACTTGTTACCAAGCTGAAACAGTGACGTATTAAGTGTTGCCTGAAACTAGATGACCTTTTTTATTACAGCCCAGTCAGAAATCCCTAGCCCACAGAGGACTGATCTGGGCTGTGATGAGAACACTGATAAAAAGTTGTAATCTTCAGCAAAATACAGCTGCCAATGGACGGGGTTGCCAGGCGAGGGTGAGGCCCATATCAGGATGGAAGTAACCAACATTCTGGTGACCTCTTAAGGAAGCAGGCAAAACCCCAGCAAGGTGATGTTGTCTGTACAGTCAAACTCACAGCATTCCTGTTCTACTTTTAATTTGTCAATCCTTTGGTTTCCATCCTGTATTCTGCAAACCTGGAAATTATAAACTATTCAGTTTCAGGAGGCCAAGGATGGTGTTTGTTTCGTTTCACACTATAACTTCAGCATTTAGCACTTCTGCCTGATCAGAAGGTATACAAATACTTTTCGAATTAATGAATAAATTAGATTGTTGATCCAAATACTCTACCTTCATATCTCCCAGTTTATCAAAATATACTGAATAGTTTAAGAGGAAAAGTTGTGAAATAGTTTCGTGTCATTTTTTTCAGCTCCTTTTCCTTAGATATGTAGAAAACAATTGTGTCATTGATTAATGACTTAGAGCAAACTTTATTGAAATTACAAATAGAATACTAAGAATAATGTAAAAATAAAGTATATCAATACATGAAATCCCCTAGGTCTCAATAAGGTAAAGACAAGCTCCTTATATCCATTCCAATCCTATGAGCACCACATTTTTATTAGGTAAATACAGTACTATATTTGGGGAATGGGAGGTGGTAAGTGACTATCAGAATGATAGCAGTGATATAATTTTAAACAGAAATGTCCTGACATTTATAGAAGAAAACTTTTCTACAATATTAAATTCCTCAACTATTTTGGCATTCAACTATGGAACTCTGGAGAAAAATACCACATGAAAAACTTGAGTGATAACATTAAGAAATTCAGTAAGAACTAATTAAAGTACATTTTGCTTAATAACAATTAGCAAAAGGTATTTCTTTTACCAAAAAAAAAAGTTTGTGAATACCTTAGATAAATGGGCCACAGATTATTTCTAAATGCAAATTAATTGACTAATGCTGTCAAAGTATTGTAAGTTTTACCACTTGAGCAACCACAAATTATTTGGAAACTGTACATTTACAATTGAAATAATTTTATTGTCTTAGTTTCCCAGGCTGCTATAATAATACCATGCAATGGGTTGGCTTAAACAATAAGAATTTATTGACTAACCATTTCAGAAACTAGAAGTCTAATATCAAGGTATCAGCAAGGCATGCTTTCTCCCCAAAGTCTGCAGCACCCTGGTGCTGGCGTGCTGCAATCCTTAGGGTCCCTTGGCTTCTATCCCTGCCTCCCATCACATGGTGCTCTCTCTCTCCCCTTGTGTCTGCTCTTCCAGTTTCCACTGACTTCTAACTTCTGGCCTTCTTAGACTGACCGTACCCAAATTTCTTCTGTGTATAAAGAACTCCAGTAATATGGATTAAGGCCTACCCTGACTCAGTTGGGCCACACCTTAACTAAAAATAATGTCCTCAAAATGTCCTATTTACACATAAATTCAAACCCAGGGGAATGCAGATTAAGATTACAACCATGTCTTTCTTTGGGGTACACAATTCAACCTACCACAATTATACAATAGCTTGTGGAGTCATTCAAATTATTAACTTTCTCCAGCTAATAAATACTATGGGAAGAAAAACATTTTATTTAGAATGGATTTTGTTACCTCAAAGAAAGTATGAGTCTTCCCTCCTTCAGGACCCTATCCATCCTTAACTGTCTTCCAGTCTTTCTTATTCCACTAAACGCTTCTTTCTTAGGAAAGTTATGAATGCTATTACAAAATTACAACCTTAACATTCCTGCATCTCTGAATCCTCTATCAATCCAAGAATTGACAAGAATTTCCAAGAATTTTTGGAAAACTCTTTTTTTTCCATTTAGGGCGTCTTAGTTTTCTGAGGCCACTGGAACAAATTACCACAAACTGCGTGGCTTGAAACAACAGAAATTTACTCTCTCACAGTTCTTCTCATAGTCTGAAGTCAAGGTGTCTTCAGGGCCACATTCCCTCAGGAGGTGCTAGGGGAGAATTTGTTCTTTGCCTCTTCCAGCATCTGGTAGCTCCAGGTGTTCCTTAACTTCTGGCAGGAGTAGGATGTAGACATATCTTCTGGGGGCCACATTCAAACCACTATAGGAGGCTAAGACTAGTCTCAACCTCTCTGGGCCTCATTCGTCAAAGTGGGACTATAATATCTGCCCTACAGGGTTGTTGGAGGAGAAATAAGACACTGTCCCTTGTAAGCTCAGCAGTCTTTTATAAACTGTAAAGCTTTATAGATACATTAATTTATGTTTGCGGAATAAAATTTCCACTCACTCTATCAAAGACCTCGCTTCTCCACGTTCACCTTCAATGTTAATGCAAATGTCTCCAATCCAGCATTAAACATATATTTATTAAGCCCTACTATGTATGAAACACTGTGTTCAGACTTAAGACCCAAAAGGGAATAGCCAGGGAAGAATCACATGAGCTAAACTGTCCCATTATATTTAATGGAATAGAACAACCTTGAGATACGCTGTGTACAAGCATAATCAAATGCTTGACATTTTTTTAACCAAAGCTTTTTGCCTTCATCCTTGTCTCTTTACGCTCTTCACTTGCAAAATTTCAAGAATGCCCAGGGAGCAAACATATATTCTATTTCATTATAAGTTTCCAGAGCACTGAGCTCACTGTACAACGCTGTGTCCTTGGAGACAATAAACCATCGTTCTCATCAGTATGTTTAAAATCATATCCTGATATAATATCAAACATATTATCTTTCTGAGTCTTAACAAATGAAAGGATTGACAGGATCTCAAGTCCCTGATTCCTCCACTGACTGCCTAACTTCCTACCAGATCCTTGAGAGTAAGCTCCTGGTCCCAAGCTTCTAAAACCTCTCCTCGTCAGATGAGCTCAGACAGACCATGGTCAATGTAAAACTACTTGGCTGAGGCTAGAGTCTGCCTCTCCTCGTGTCCCTTCTTCTGGACCCTATCCAGGTACCTGCTAGGCTCTCCAAAGAAATGGGAGTGGCACTTCTTACCAGCATTATTGGAGAGAAAAGGGGAGAATAAAGAAAGAAGGGGAGAAGAAAAGATCCAAAGTAGATGACCCAAGGGAAAAAGAGGGGGCATCATGGGGGAAAAAGAACTTCCAACATCTTTACACTTCCCTCTGAACTCTTCCCCTTCATGCCAAGTTCCATCTCACAGCCTAGACATATGTATCTGAGGACTCCATCATAGATCAGAGCTCCCTTCCCTTAGGAGGGAGGGAGGGGAAGGAATGAATTGCTTGAGCCCACACAGTCCAGGGTAAGCCACTATAATACCAATTTAACCATTTCAATAATGTTTTATCAAACTCAGTGCTGAGTTTGCTGAAATAAGATCAATAATGTTTTATCAAACTCAGTGCTGATTTTGCTGAAATAAGACCAAAGAGCAAATTAAATAGACTAATAATATTTTTAAATTTGCCTGCAAAAATTATTTGGACCTGCCCATATTTACTGTCTTAAAAGCTCTTTATTACTAGCTTCACTTTTGGTGAGCTAAGACAACACAAATTTATCCCTATCAAATACCTCAAGTACCTCTCAAACACACTGTTAATGAGTTCTGTTGTGTCAAAATACCTTTAAAGATGGCCTTTGGAGAATAGTTCCTGTCAAGATGTTGTCAGTAGAGAGAAGACTCCTTCACAATGATATTGGGACCATACCTTATGAGAGCTGGAAGAAACCTTGGATTTCTTTTAACCCAGTGTTTTGCAAACTGGATTCAGCATTGCAGGGGCATGGGGGAGGAGTGAGAGGTTATTGAGAGATACAAAGGAATGACTGCTGCCCCATCCTACCCCATCCATAGCTCCATCTCTCTCATAACTATTAGGTACACTCCTAAGTTTTTATTTGAAAAAGATAAGTCCCACTGAAAAAAATTAATTAGGAAACCAATAGATGCCCCATTTTACAGACAAGGAAAGGTCCAGAGCTAATTAACAGCAAAGCCAATTGCAGAACTCAAGTCTTCCCATTCTGTGATTCTGTCCTGCCTCTTCTCCAGAAAACATCTTAACAGACCGAATACACAGAGACAGAGAACCTGTGCACAGTTTACATATTTTATGTCTAACTCAAATTCTTCTTTAGTTATATTTTATATAAAATACTACTTGCAAAAAGAAATCAAATTGAGGGTGGTACAATGGTGGCTCAGTGGCAGAATTTTCACCTGCCATGCCAGAGACCCGGGTTCAATTCCCGGAGCCTGCCCATGCCAAAAAAAATTGAATTGAAAGTCTAAACCTGAACTGTCTAATGAAATAGCCACTAGCCACATGTGTGGCTATTAAGTAAAATTAAATAAAATGAAAAATTTAGTTTCTCAGTCACACTAGCAATGTTTCAAGTGTTCCACGGCTGCATGTGATTACTGTTTTGACATAGCAGAATCAGAACACTTCCAACACTGCAGAAAGGTCTATTGGAAAGTGATGGTGTAGACAGTATCTCAGCACTGCCAAACTGAACAGCATTTAATTTAAGTATCACAAATGCCACCAAGAGACACTAATCACCTCAATATCAGTATTCAGTCCCTCTGGAAGAAAAATAGGGCAAATTACCCATTTTGTTTCATACTTTCCTCTCCTTAGCTAAAAGTACAAATCTATATCATATAAAAACAATGGAATTTGCCCTCTCAATTTCTCAATAAATACTCTGTCATATTCACAAAGAAAGTCTAATAGGAGGAAATAACATTTATATCATAATTGCTAATGTTTTCCTTAATAATGTAATTTTTTTTTACTTAAATGAAAAATTGAAAGAGCACTGACAAGTCTTAGTGTTTTAGTAGGGTTTAGGCAAGGAATCCAGGAACTCTACCATTCAGTACTTTAAATTATTAAACATCCTCTACAAGAATAAATCCAAGTGAAGTGGAGTTGGTTTTTTATAATTTAAGAGAAAATGCATAGAGTAAGATATATTTGAAGATTCATGTTTCTTTTGACAGTACTTTAAAAAGGCCATAAAATTTTGAGAAAGCAATAGTACCATCAAAAAATCAAGTAAGAATCCTGTTTAATGTTGGGCCTTTGGAAATTTTTAAGGAGCATAGTAAAAGATAAGTGAGTTCTTTTAGAGTCAATAGTACCTTCAAATGGAATTCAATGAAAAAGAAATACTATAAGATAAAAAAAATGATGTTAGAAACAGAAAGAAGAGGATTTGGGAAATTTTTACAACAAATCCTCATTTTTCTGGCATTCATAAGAAGTATTACCTAAAGTTGCACTTAAAGCTTAGACCCATTACGTTTCTTCAGGGTACAAGTATCAGATACTTACCTGCCTGACTAAACAAAGAATAACTATAATTTGATACTTTCCTAAAAGCATAGAGTCAGAATCATGAGCTGATATTGAATCACGTAGTATATGAAATGCCCACTTTAGGGGGTATCCTTATTAAAGCATATGGGACAGGTTTCCTATGCACTCAGTGGTAATAAGATTCCTTTATTGACAATATTTCATTGATTTGTTCAGACACTCAGCAAACCTCTACAACGTGCATACTATGTATCAGGCACTGTAGTAAGTGCTAGAATAAAAAAGACAAATACATCCCAGTTTCTGCCCTCAAGAAATTCAGTCTATCTGGAGAGACAGATTTGCACATAGACAAGTATAATAACACCAGTAATAATAGCAGCTAATGAGCAATTATCTTGTGCCAATTTACACTATGATAAATGCTATGATAAAAGTATGTAAAGGGTACATAATGGAGGGGCTCCAAATCTAGATTAGGGAATAGAAGAGGCCCTGAGGGGGAGGCAAAGCCTAACATACATCTTGAAAGACAATGCTGAATTAGCCAGGGTGAGGAAGAACAGCCTCTAGACAGCAGAAGGAAGAGGCAAGAGAACCTAGCAGTTTAAGAGCCAAGGAAAAGTCTTGCAAAGAAGCTTGGAAAGGACAAGTGACAGAGGAAGGATAAGTGGTGGGAGGAACAGTGGGATTGGCTGGGCTCCAGTTGCTTCCATTTGGGACAAATTACAACTCCAGACAGTGTCAGAGGCTTTGTTTGAAGCATCAATTTCAAACTGGCAGCATCATATATGGTCTTGAAGGCTGGCTCCGACTGAAGCTCTAAAGGGAAGCATTGTCAAAGGACAACATCAGTTAGACATCAGCAATCTGCTCTTTAAATAACGTAGATCCCAAACACTGAACCTCATATGGGACTGGAGGGCTGGTGACACTGGCAGTCAGCCTCTTCCTGTTGCAGCAACAGCCTGGCTCAGGCTCAATCCCCAGGAAGGTCCAAAGTGAGTTCTGCAGATCCTGGTAAGTCTGTTTCTCCCAGGTAGAGCCTGCTTGCACCAGTTTTCAATTGTTAAATTTTCAGGAATTTTGAGTCTTCTTAGGGTATCTAAACAAACCAGTTTTTCTGGGTCTGTCCAGGTTTTAGTCTTGGAAGTCCAGCATCCTGGGAAACACATTAGTCTTGGGCACAGCTGGTTGACATCACATTAGTAACTTAAAATCCATCACGTTAGAGTATTTATACCATGAAAATTTGCAAACACTATAAAATAGAGCTGCGCTCACCTCTCTCCCCAGTTCCCCTGCCCCCCAGCTGACTATTAAACATTTACCAGCACACAGCACACCACTGGTTTCCTCCCTCTGCTGTCAATATTTACTAAAAATATCAACAAATAAATTCAAGGGGGAGTTTCCTGAGGCCAGATTGCTGTAGCATCTAGAATCTGCTGTGTGAACTTAAGGCTCACAGAGGTCTTGTCCACTGCATCCATGGGAACTGAAGGGGGCTGCACACTGAGACTGCAAAGACCACTGGCTGCCAGGAAGGAGGAGCGTGAAGGATGCACAGGATCTTCTCTCCTCCAGCAGCAAAGGACGGCTGCTTCAGGAGAAAGGGATAGGGCCTCCAGCCCACCATGTCATTTTTCTTCTTTATTTCTGCCACGTCTTTACCTTAGTTATTTCGCTTCTTGAACTATTAAATCTTTTAACTTTAGCTCTCTTAATTTCTATTTATTCCACCAGTATCTCAGTTTCAGCCTTTTTATCTAACTTTAGCACCTCTTAATCATTCTTGTTCTTTTACTTTGGTTCTTATTTGTTTTAAAATTATTAACGATCGTTCTAGAATATTAACTTGAGTCTTACACCAATTATTTTCTCTCTCCCCTTGCTGTTTTTAGCTTCTTATGCATCCCATGTTTAAACCTTATTTCTTTTATTTACTTTGTACAGTCAGAACTCATATTTTTCCATCATGTAGTCTGGAGCTTACTCTCATTTTTAAATAATTTTTAATTGACTTATTCGTACAGGGAATAATTGTGAACAACATAATCTGAAGAACATTTTCACAATTTACTTCTGGAAGCTGGAGGCTTTCTCCTCCCTGGCTCTGCCCCTCCCACTCCCATCCCCAACTCTCCCAGCATCTTTCTCCATCGCTCCCAGAAATCCACCCCAGCTCAGTTTGGGAGAGTTCTACAAAGCACCTGAAAAGGTTTAAGAGCATAACTGGTTCATTTCCCCAAGGGCTTCCAACATCACAGGGCAGACAACACATCAGACCTGTTGTAAGTGTTGCCCATCAACATTTTAAGCTGTCTCCCTGTCCTAGGACGTCCAAATAAACTTCTCCTAGGACTTCCAAAATAAACAAATAAACCAAGATAATGGCATGTCATGAGCCAAGACTACCTATACCACTTCCACCAAAGGAATTAAAGAAAACCCTTGAGTCAGGTCTTTCCCCAGCTCTATTTATCTTGGGGGCTAACAAACAATCCAGAGCAAAAGTGAGTCCACAAAGGGCATGATTACAGCAGCACTGGTGCTTTGCCCTAAAGAATCGTTCTTAACATAAAACAACAAATCTTGTACTTATAACTCACATTTAGCTCTGAAGGACAGAATGAAGCTCTTCTGGCCTTCCTGCTCAGGCTTCAGCTGATCTGGAGCTTTCGATGGCAGTGGAGCAGTCAGGAGAGCATTCTTTTCATATCCTACTAGTTCAGTACAGTTTAAACACTGCCTCAGGTACCTTCAAATTAAAGTTTCTCTTCTTTCTCCTTACGATAAGTGATTGAAGATAAATTTAAGTCTGATTAATCTGTAAAATATCACCAAAAAATGTAAATTTGTCCTTCCTAATACCTGCTTTTTAAGGCCTTCCAGGTAACCAAAACAATCCTGGCTAGGTCATTAGCCAAAAATCAAAAGTAAGAAATACAACTAATAGCTTTAGAGATTATGGAGCATTTTGCTTTGTGTTGCTCCTTAAAAACTCTCAACAACGCTATAAAGCTGGTCTTATCAACTGAGATATACTTAATGACAGAAAAGAGATTTGTAGGTCAGTCTTCTGACTCCAAATCTCATCCTGTTTTCACTGAGGCACAGGAGGTCTTTCTCTCTCTCTAAAGAATTAACACTGAGTTGCAACTATTTGCTACCCAGAAGACTATTCACTTTCCTTTCCATTCATGACTGTTTCCAACAGATGGGATGGCTGACTTCCTACTAAAGAGGTTTTCTCAGGGACATCATGAACCAATAAGAAAGGGAGAAAGTGGAGATAGAGTGAAATCTGAAATGGGTATGAAACAAAGAGTATCCAAACAAAAGCCAAGCCACTGCTATAGTACCCTAATCGTAAGTCCAGTAACGAAAAAGGATGATTGGCAATTTTCTCATATCTTTCTCCTACTGAGCTATTTAGACCATGCTACAAACCAGTCAATTTCTTTACATTGCCTAGCAACAGTCATCCCCACCCTCATGCCCTGAGAATTCCCACAGTAGTTTCTGGAATCCACAGATATAATACAATACCTCTTCCCTAAACTCACCCACATATTTCAGTGTTTTAGTTTCCTAGGCTGCTAAAAGCAGTATACCATGAAATGGTTCAGTTTGAACAACAGGAATTTATTCACTTATGGTTAGAGTCTCAGAAAATGCCCAGATTAAGGCATCATCAAGATGATGCTTTCTTCTAAAGACTGGCTGCCCGTGATTCTTGGTTTCACTGCCACATGGCAAGGTACATGGCACCATCTACTTGTCCCTTCCTTCTCTTCTAGGTTTCACTGATTTCAGCTTCTTGCTTCCATAGCTTTCTCTTTGTCCGAACTTCATTCTCTTAAAAAGGACTCCAGTAAGAGGATTAAGACACACCCTGGGTGATGCCTTAACGGAAGTAACCTCATCAAAAGGTCCACCTATAATAGGTTTACACCCAAAGGAATGGACTAGCTTTAAGAACATGATTTTCTGGGGAATATCCAGTTCCAAAACAACATAAATAATCATTAAACTTGACAGTTAAGGCGAAATTTGAAACGTGCATGCTCTATAAATACAAAAGTCTTTGAAGACAAGCTCAGTTAGGATGTCTATCCTAATTAAAATCCTAATCAAAGGAAAATATAAATTACAAAAAGACCTTCCTCTATGGCAATCAAGCCAGACCCTTGTCTCTGCTCTGACATTTAGCCATGGGGTCTGAGGCAGTCACTTTGTCTCTTTCAGTCTCAGTTTTCTCATCTGTCAGAGAAGGGGATTTGGTCTAGTTGATCATGCGCCTCTCAATTCTAAATACTACAAATATAATAAAAGATCCTGAATCTTAAAACATTATACTTTCAAGGGCATTACAAATTCATAAACTGTGGCAACCAGGGAAATTAATTACAGCACTGTCACTTTTTTTTTTTTTTTTTTTTTGGTATGCTTTATGGCCGGGGTCACATTTCATTCTTTTCCCATGTGAATATCCCATTATTGCAACACCATTTATTGAATTTCTGTTTGTTTTTTCTCTCTTTCGTTTGCTTGCTTGTTTTTGGGAAGTGCATGGACCAGGAGTCGAACCCGGGTTTCCCACACAGCAGGCAAGAATTCTCCCACTGAACTACCTTTGCACTGCCCTGTCACTCTTCTTTTATCATAAGTGTTCCAGGAGCTGATCCCCCGGTCAAACTGAGCTGTAATGGTGACATCTATGAAATGGGGAGAGAGGTTCTGAATTAGAGTGTGATGATACTTGTAGAGAATGCAATGCATAGAGATACTGTGGTACATTTTATTCTTGTTCACAATCATTTATTTCCTCCATTAAGAGGAATATATATGACCACCCTTGCCATGCTGTGGGAAGAGATAAGTCCCACTTCACTGACATTGAGCTTGGCCATGTGTTTTGTTTACCCAATGAGACGTGCAAATATGACATAGGTTTTCTTATGATAAATATGACAGTTTTCCAAGCAGAAACACTGAATTTGATTAATTCAGTCAGCCTCTTTCTCCTGTGTCTTCTTCCCTGAGAAAGTCATGTACCAGTAGGGCTTTCAGACTACGCCCTAGAAAGAGAAGACCCATTAGCATCTGAACCAATCTACGATCTGACCCCACAGCCTGGTACAGAATCATAGCAGCCAACCCACATGTAAAGCCAAGCCACATACAGGTAAAGTGGAGGGGAAATAAATCCTGTTAATGTCAGTCACTGAGATGTGGAGGTGGTTTGTTGTGGCACAGCATCACTGAGCAAACATTACCTAATATACAGCCCAGAGCAGGGGTTCTAAATTGTGCTTGTGCCATGACTCATCAACTGACACATTAGCATCAACTCTTTCATACTCTCCTATGACATTCCATCTTCCAAAATCCTTACAATGTCCTATAAAGCCCTTTATGATCTATTACCCAAGCCCTCCCTCACTCCGCTTTAAGCTCTTCAGGACTCCTGGCTCTTTCTCAAACCTACCAACCTGCTCCCTCCTTGAGATTTTTGCATTTCTTGTTTCCATTGTCTGGAATGCTCTCCTTCCAGATAAGTAGTATCCTGAGTCCTCACCTTCTTCAAGTCTTGCTCAGAAGACCTTCCTAACCACACTTCTTAAGATTTACCCTGCCCCCAACTCTCTATACAGTCTTTCACTGCTTATCTTTCTCTGTGGAATTTATTACTTCCTAATAAAAATTAGTTACTTATTTTGTTTATTGACTTGTTCTTTGTCAAATAGAATGGTTGATCCATTTTGTCTGTTTTGTTCACTGCCTAACCCAGTACAGTGTATGGCTCACAAATGGTGCTCAATATCTTTAAAATGTTAGAAAAAATCAAGAATTCTGCGGCCAATAAAACTGTCTACTAAAATAAAGGTGAAATAAATACCTTTTCAGTCACAGAAAAGCAGAGTGAAGTAGTTACTCTCAGACCTCAGTAAAAGAAATTGTAAAGAAAGTCATTCAGGTGGAAGGAAAATAATATTTAAATATACATATAGAAAGGAAGAGCACAAAGTGGTAAACAGGTAAACAAATGTAAAAGACGTTTTCCTCATGTTTTAATCTCTTTAAAAGAGAATTGTGTGTTTAAAATAAATACAGCAATTTGTAAGTCTTATAAAATAGGTAGAAATAAAATCTAAGAAAACAACAGCATAAAGGACAGAAGAGGGTAATGGAAGCAAATAGTTTTAAAGTTCTTATATAAAGTAACAAAATATCATTTGAAGGTAGACTATGACAAGCTAAAGTTAGATGTTATGAACCTTAGAGCAATCACTAAAAATAGAAGAGAAGTATAGCTTGCAAGCCAATAGTGGAGACAAAGTGGAATTATAAAAAATAATCCAAAAGAAGACGGTAAAGAGCAAAAGAGGGAACAAAGAACAGATGAAGCAGGAAAAAAAACAGCAAAATGGTAGATGTAAACATAATCATTGTAATATATACATAAAACGTAAATGATCTAAACATTCCAATTAAAAGAGAAAGATTTTCAGGACAGAATTTTTTAAAAGCAAATCCCAAAAATATTCTTTTTACAAGGTCTCCACTTTAAATATAAAGACACATAAATTAAAAATCAAATGATGGGGAAAAAATCCCATGAAGATACTAAATCTTAAGAAAGCTGGAGTGCCATCAGACAAAGGAGATTTAAAGATAAGAGATATTTCTGGAAGGACATTAAAAAATGAAAAATGAACATGACAATCAAAAATCGGCATGCATCCAATAATAAAAGTTTCAAATTCAAAAAGCAAAAATGGACAGTAGAAAAAGAAGACACAGACAAATCAAAAAGTCTAACCAGAAATTAACCATGAGTTGTTACCATAAATACCATTCAGTGGGTTGGCTCAAACAATGAGAATTTTTTTTTAGCTCGCGGCTTTGAGACTAGAAGAAATCCAAAATCAAGATACCAGCAAGGCCTGCTTTCTTTCCCCAAAGACTATGGCATTCTGGATATGGCTGCTGACAATCCTTGAACTTCCTTAGCTTTCCTGCCACAAGGCAATGACCTCTTCTGTCTCGCTTCTGTGACTTCCCGGTTCTCTTCAAAAGCCTCCAGTAATCTGAATTAAGGCCCAACCATTTCAGTTCTCCACACCTTAACTAAAAATAACATCTTCAAGAGGTCCTATTTACAATGGGTTCACACCCAAAAGGATGTGGATTATAAGATTAAGAATATGTGTTTCCTGGGGTACATAATTCAACCTGCCAAAATCAGTAAGTATAGTGAAAATCTGAACAACACTATCAACCAATTTGACGTATTTGACATTTACAGAACATTACAACCAACAACAGCAGAATATGCATTTTTCTTTCCTAAGTACACGTGGAATGTTCACTAAAATAAACCACATCTTGGATAATAAACAGGTCTCAATACATTCAAAAGATTATTTAAATTTATGTTTGAATTTCAGACAATCTTGGACCAAAATTCCAGCTGTAGCCTTGGACAAGTCACTTAATTCCTTATTGCTTCTGTAAAATAGGAGACTATGGCTACACAGATTTTATTAGGATTAAATGAATTCTGGATTGAAAGTTCATAAGTACCTGACACATGACAGCTGATACTGCTGTTGATTTTGTCACTGTCATTATCCTTACCTGGAGTAGACCAAGGACCCCCAAAGTAGGTCAAGAACTGCTCATGGGATGTTTCAAAAGTAACACTTTCAAAAATAGATTTGCATATATATCAGCTCCATTGTTAACCTGATCTCAACCAAGAAGACTGAAACACAGGAATCCTTATGCACCTATCATCAATTTTTTTTTTTTAATTTGCATATGGGCAGGAGGCACCAGGGATCGAACTCCAGACCTCCAGCACGGCAGGTCCAGGTCGGAGCTCTGCCTGCTGAGCCACGGCAGCCACCCTTAAAGGATACTTTTTTTTTTTTTTTAATTTGCATATGGGCAGGAGGCACCAGGGATCGAACTCCAGACCTCCAGCACGGCAGGTCGGCAGGTCGGAGCTCTGCCTGCTGAGCCACGGCAGCCGTCCCTTCCTATCATCAATTTTTAATCTCAGGGACAATCAATTTCAATTCTCACACCAATGTAAAATCATTTATACTTACATGTCATTGCAAATAATGCAAAAGCAAAGCTAATCTACTCAGGTGAATCAGAGAACCTCATTCCCAGCTCTGAAGTTCTCTGTGCTCACCCATCTTCTCCAATTTTTCAGCTAAATAGAAGATTTTTCCTCACTTTAGAAAATATTCAATATTTAATGTTTTCATCTATCTAAAGCACTCAAAAAAGGAAAGGACATTCAGATGGTATGGCAAATAATAAAGAATGATAAGCAACAACAAAATGCAATAGGTAAAAGACACACAGAAAATAAGAAAGATGAATAAAGGCTGAAAATTACTTACAAATATCATGCAGACAAGATAACTCTCTATAATTAAAGTTACACTTTTGGAATTTCATGTAATGGAATAATAGTTTATTATTATATAGAGTTCCTGGCTATTCAGAGTTGCCATTTTATTGATCATTAAATAATAATGTTTCTTACTGCAGCTTAAAAGGGAACTAACTGGATTATGTTATCCACTTGTCTCATTCATGAGAACAGAAGATACTTCAAGCTCCCAGTCATTCTCAACAAATACATGATATTTTTCAAGATTCTAAATTAATGATAAATGTAAGCTGGCATTTCAGAAATGAACAATGGCAGCTAATCTCATCTCACCCATAAAGAACTGAAAAAAGCAGGTACATGCTGATTCATTTTTATATTTGTAATCAGAAAGTACTAAACTTTACACACAAAAAAAGCATATCCTCATATTATTTACAACATGGCATGATGCGTAGGGAAGGAAGAACTGTGGAGACTGGGCATAAAGGGTTTAGCATCTTGCCTACCTGATTTTCAATCCTAGTTCTGCCACTTACTAGCTGTGTGAACTTGAGTGAGTACTTAATATCCCTGGGTTCCCATCTCATTTGTAAAATAGGGCTGGTAATAGCTACTTTCCAGGGTTGTGCTGAGAATTAGAATTAATAATGTAAGAAACATGTCTCTTGCTTTTAAACTAGCTTTCTTTAAAAACGTAAAATAAGCTCTAGGTAGGAAAACATTTTAATGATACACAGAAAAAAAAATGGCATTCATACTTGTATGTTGAAACAGATTACTTCTGGGTAAAGCTAAAATAATCCCAGTTGGATTATGTTCATTAGAAAATTGGTCCCTATGAAAGAGTTCAAATAGAGTCAATAGGTAATCTGAGAGCTAATCTTTCACAAGCTTCAGCTAGACATTACTACTTATCATGGTTTGCCAAACCCCAACCAAAACTATATCTGCCAACCCTAAAGAACACTTAGGGCTTTATCTGAGATTCTACAAATGTTCCATGCACTATGATTACTTTCCAGGAACCCACAACCTTCTAGGTCAGTTAAATCTGAAACCCAGAGGGTTAGCCTCTCCAGAACATCCACCAAATTCATTCCCCCATCCCATAATTACAGCCATTTCCAACATGAAAAAGTTAGAATGGCCAAAGCCCAAATACCCCTAGAGATTGGGAGAAAGATCAGAGAAGGAGGAGTTATAACAGAGAAGAAAGGACTTAATGAGTATGATTGTTTAGTCATTATATTGATTTTCTTTTTTTAGTCTTCAGTGTCTTTAGAGCAGCTAGAAGTAAAAGCCTAAAATTGTGAAACTATAACCCATACTAAACTCTGAATCTGTTCTGCAACTATAATTGCTGTGGTGTGCTTTCAAATTTATTGCTTGGTATATATGTTATTTTTCACAATTAAAAAAAGAAAATTGGTCCCTAAAATATGTAAAATGTTGCTCCATTCACCTGAAATGTCACCTCTGCCACTAGATGCCCCTTCCTTGCAAGTAAAGCTTTATGACGTAGCACAAAGTGAAGAAATCTAGGCTTTGGAAGCCTTAAATTAAGACTTGATTACTTGTTGGCTCTTTAAATCAATGAATAATCCCTTAACTTCTCCATATTCCAATTTCCTGAATTATAGAGTCCGTATTGTAACACCTAATCCATTTTACATCAACGAATGATTATGAAAATGCACAATTTATGGAAGAGTTCTTTTCAACAGTAAAGGCATCAGTTTTTCTGTATCTGAAAAATATTCAGTAAGCACATTCAGGAAATACAGATGTAAGCATTCACCTCGCCCAATTTATTATTATGAAGACAATAATAAAAAGGTACCTTACTTTTTTTAAACAAAATAAATTATCAATGCAATATTTAATGGCAAGAGTATGTAACTTAAAATTAAGAGATTTGAATTCATTTACATTAATCATTTAATATGTGATTGTCCTTTATTTATTTGTTCAACAAATATTTACTGAACTCCTACTATGTACCATCACTGTTTTAGGCACTAGGAATAGAGTCAAAATTAATTACTGCTCATTTAAGTGGTCAGTGTACCATCACATGCATTTTCTCATTTTGATACTCAAAACCATCACATGAGCTGAGCATTGGAGATGGTACATAAAGACATAAAAAGGGGATGGCTATGAGGACCTGTGAGGTGCGTATTGGATTTGGAGGTATTAGTATGAACACAAGTTAACATATACACACAGATGGATCAGAAATAGGCATAGATGTGTGTATGCATGCATATATAAGTACATACACTGAATTACTTGCTCTGTGCCCTGAGAGATAAGCACAGAAGCACTGACCACAGTAGCAAAGAGTACCTTGAGTGCCCAGATCTCAGCTTCTAAATACTTTCCTCCAGTCAAAAGAAACAAGGCTCCTTGGAGAATCGGCTCATTCTAAGCCTGGGACAACAAAATACAAGAGCCTAGAACTTTCTCACCAAAAAGTAAGGAAGTGCTGAAAGAATGATGGAGACTTGTCAAAAGGACATAGGAGCCAGTTTGAAATGGCTCATGCTGATTATATCTGTGACTGAGTTTATAAACAAACAAACCACCCAATGAATAAAGTAAGTCAATATAGATATGAATGTTTTAGTTTACCAAGTTGTTATGACAAATAACACAAACTGGTTTTAATTTAAACCACAAGTATTTATTGGCTTATGGTTTTGAGGCCTGAAGAAGCCCAAAAATCAAGACATCAGCAAGGCTTGCTTTCTCCCAGAGTCTGTAGAATTTTGGGGCTAGCTGCCAGGAATCCATGGGATCCCTTTTTTTGTACCTCTGCCTCCGGTCACATGGTGCTGTCTTCTTTTTTTCTGGCATCTGTGACTTCCAGGTTATTTTTATAAGACTTCAGTAATATGGATTAAGATTCACTCAGATTCAGTTGACCACAATTTAAGCAAAAATGACATCTTCAAAAGGTTCTATTTATAAGGGGTTCATATCCATAGTGATGCAGATTAGAACATGTGTTTGTTGGTGTACATAATTCAGCCTACCACAGTGAATAAAGAAATACATGGGGGAGAAGAAAAGCTCTTCCTTACAGAAGATGCCAACAAATAATTGAAGAAATAAGCATTAAAATAAAAAATCATCATTTGGCAGACATCATTATGGTAGCTGAGTCAAGAGTCGACATGACAGAAAAGCTGGAAGGTAGAAACTTGAAGGAAAACAGGATATTAGTATAATCTTAGAATACCTCCTCCACAAAATACTGATCAATTGTAAAGGGATAAATGCTGGCGGTGGTGGTGCTGGTAGTGGAAAAATATTACAAACACCAAAACAAAAAAAAAAACAGTCAAAATTAACACCACCGGTGGTGAGGCAGTTTGACATCATATGCCCTTTGATACAGTGCCTTAAAAAAAAAATTACAGTAACATTTCTATGGTTATTGCTGCTAAGAAAGCATGAAATTGTCGTGAGGAAACATCCAATGACTCCTGATTGGGTTTATCCTTCAGAATGTACTCTTTGAAACTCTCAAGGACATGAAAAATAGAGAAAGACTGAGCAAACATCACCAACTGGAGAAGAGTGAAGAGACATGACAAACAAATGCAACACATGCCCCTGGAAGAGATCGTCAACCAGAAAGGGAAGAGAGGCATTGCTGAGACAGTCATGGAACTTTTAATGGGAGCCTATTTTCAGAGTTGTATGCTGTTTAGATAGCAGTGTCCTTATTTCAGGTAATGCACACTGACATGCTCAGGGACATTAGGGACAATAGCATCATAACTGCAGTTTGCTTTTTTTTTTTTTGCATGGGCAGGCACTGGGTATCAAACCCGGGTCTCCGGCATGGCCAGTGAGAATTCTGCCTGCTGAGCCACTGTGGCCCACCCTGCAGTTTGCTTTTAAATGGCCCAGAAAAATACAAATGATAATGGAAATAGACAGAACAAGAGCAAATGTAGTAAAATGTTAACAGTTAAGGAATCTTTTTTTTTTTTACAACTTTACCCAAGTTGATAATTGGGGCCTTGTTTATTCATTTTATCTTTCTGATTCCATTATTCTATTATATGATTTAGCATAATTTATTCATGTTTTCCTTCTTCTGATAGGCATTTAGATTGCTTTCAGTTTTTTCCCCACAATTAAAATAATATCTCAGGGAATTTTAAGAATACCAGTTTCCTGATTCCCTCTCAGTTTTCCCAATCTCCTTTATTAGATGCTTCTCTTTACAATATTTAATTTGAAGTAGACTCAACCTCAATTCTTCACACCTCTTCTCTATATCACTCATTCCTTAGGTGACTGCATCAAGTTCTATGGTTGACAATTTTCAAATCTATATTCTAAGGAAAATACTAAAAAACTACTAGAAGTAGTAAGTGAGTTTAGCAAAGTCGCAGGATATAAGATTAATATATAAAAATCAATTCTATTTTATATACTAAAAACAAAAATTGCTAAATTAATTTTTTAATATCATTTACAATACCATTAAAATATGAAATACATAGGGACAAATATGGTAAAATAAATGTAAGACATTTACATGGGAAACTATAAACTATTGCTAAAAGAAATTAAAGAATACATTAAAAATGAAGAAATATACCATAGTCGTGGACTGGAAGATGAATGGTTTAAAACGTCAGTTGAAGACTTCAATAATTTTTAAATCTTAAAAATTTTAATTTTTTTAATTTTAAGAATGATCCTTAGATTCAATTTATCTTCAATCAAAATCCAAAGAGGCCTTTTTTTTTGTAAAAATTAACAAGCTGACTCTAAAACTTACACAGAAATGCAAAGTACCTAGAAGAGCCAAAACAACTTTGAAAAGAACAGTTTGCAGACTGATCTTAGATGATTTCAAGATTTCTAAACTGCATTAATCAAGACAGTGTGAAATTGGAATAAAGTAAGACATATAGTTCAAGAGAACAAAACTGAGACTCCAGAACCAGACATATACATATTTTTGTCAATTATCTTTAACAAAGATATCAAACTGAATAGTGGAAATGAATGATGTAACAACACTTAGTGCTGTGTAAACTGGCTATACATTTAGGATCTTTTGTTTCTATTCAATTTTAGTTTTATTATAGGCATGTTATTTTCACTATTTTTAAAAGATTTCAACAAAGGCATTGCAAAAAATAAAGTTCCTCAAATTGAAAACATTTATCTTTATAAGAAATTTAGAACAACACTGATGTGCAATTAAGTAGAAATGGATCAATTTCTTGAAAACCACAAATTACCAAGATTCTACCAAGATAAAATAGACTATTTGAATAATATTAAAAACATTAAAGAGACTGAATTTGTAATTTAAACTCCAAAAAATAAATCTCCAGGCCCCGATGGTTTCACTGGAAAATTCTACCATTTACCTACAATCTCCAGATGGGTTCCTGGTTCAGATGAGCCCTGAAATACAGAAGGGCCAGCCCTTCCAGAACATCAACTAGTGCCATCCCCCTATTCCATATTATTGACAGCTCCTTCCAAAATGAAAAAGTTAGAATGGTCACAGCCCAAATACTCCTGAAGAGTGAGAGAAAGATCAAAGGTGATGGTGGAGTTATACAGAGAAGGTAAGGTTTAACAAATAAGTATAAGTGTTGAATCATTGTATTATTTCTTTTAGTCTCCAGTACCTTAGGGCAGCTAGAAATAAAAACCTAAAATTGTGAAACTATAGCCCATACCAAACTCTGCAATCTGTTCTACGACTAATTATTGTAATGTACTTTTTAAAATTTTTTGCTTTTTGGAATATATGTTATTTTTCACAGAAAAGAAAAAAAGGAGAAGGAAGAATGTAATAGAGAAGATAGGATTTAACAAATGAATACGACTGCTAAATCAATATATTGATATTTCTTTACGTCCCCAGTGTCTTGGAGCAGCTAGAAGAAAAAACAAAAAAATTGGGGAACCAAACTTTAAAATCTGTTGTATAACTTTTGTTAAAATGTACTTGGAAATTCATTGCTTTTTTGTATAGAAAAGAAAATCAAGAAAAAATTTCTACCATTTAAAGAACTAATACCAATTTTACAAAATCTCTTCATAAACTAGAAAAGGAGGGAACATTTCCCAACTCATTATGAGGCCAGTATTACTCTACTACCAAACTCAGACAAAGATAGCATTAAAAAAGAAAACTACAGTTCAATACTTCTCATGAATTTAGACACAAAAATCCTAAACAAAATATTAGTAAAGTAAAAACTGAAAAGTAAAAATTGAATTATAGATCTCAACGAAGAATGATTTATTCCACGTATAAAAGATTGATTCAATATTTGAAAATCAATGAATATAATACCTCCTATCAACGCACTAAAGAAGAAAAATGACATGATCATACGAATTTGCACAGAGAAAGCATCACACAAAATATAACAACCATTCATGGGAAAAACTCTCCAAACAATAGAAATATAGAACGTCCCAAGTTGATAAAGAGAATCTAAAATATTTTATAGCTACGATTATAAGTAAAAGACTAAATGCTTTTCCTTTAAGATAAAAAACAATGCAAGGATATCTACTCTTGCCACTTTTATTCAACATAATATTGGAAACTCCATCCAGCTCATAAGGCAAAAAAAGAAATAAAATACGTACAGATTGTCCCTATTTACAGGTGGCATGGTTGATGATTGTACATGTGAAAAATCCAAAGGATTAAAAAAAAAAAAAAAAGGTCCTAAAACTAATTAGTGAGTTCAGCAAGGTCACAGGACATAAAATAAACACACACAGGAATGAAATACATATCTATTTATTAACAAAGTACATGTGGTAACCGAGATTAAAAACACAATACCATTTATAATTATGCCAAAGAAAATGAAATATTTAGATATAAATCTAGCAAAACATGTACAGACACTGTACGCTGAAAATGACAAAATGCTGATTAGAAAAAAATATCAAAGATCCCATAAATGGGAAGACATACCGTGTTCATGGTTTTAAAGCATCAACATAGTAAAGCTATCAAATCTCCCAAAGTGATGTAGATTTAATTCAATTCCTATCAAAATTCAAGCAAGGTCTTTTTGCAGACTGTGATAGGAAGAATAGTGACTCCCACGAAGATGTCCACATCCCAGTCCCGGAACCTGTGAATATTTTAGGTTCTATGGTGTGGCAGGATGTTGTGGGTCGAATTTGTCTCTATGCAACTCCCTACCCCTAGTATGAATGTGACCTTAGTTGGAAATAGGGTCTTAGCAGACAAAATGAATTAAGATTAGGGATCACCCTTACCCAGAATGACTGGTGTACCTATATGAAAAGGACACAGAGATATGGCCATTTAGGTAACATACAACAGTATCATATGAAGACAGACAAACAGAGGGAGGACAGTCATGTGAAGAGAGGCAGAGACTAGAGTGAAGCTGTAACAACTAAGGAACACCTGGGGGCCACTGGAAGCTGGAAGTGGCAAGGAAGGTTCCTTCCTTAAAGGCTTCAAAGGGAGCCTGGCCCTGCCAACACCTTGAATATGGACTTCTAGCCTCCGGAACTTTGAAAGAATAGATTTCTGTTGTTTTAAGTCACCCAGTTTGTGGTAAGTTATTACAGCAGTCTTGGGAAACTAACATACATGGCAAAGGAGAATTAAGGTGGCAGGTAAAATAAAAGTTGCTAATCAGATGACCTTAATATAGGGCAATTATCCTGAATCATCCAAATGGGCTCAATGTAACAAAGGGTTCTTATCTGTAGAAGAGAGAGACAGAAGAGAAAGTCAGAGAAAGATAAGTGACTACTGAAGGAGGGTCAGCTAGATGCCATGTCTGATGGCAGTGGAGAAAGGGGACCATGGGCCAAGGAATGCAGGCAGCCTCTAGAAGGTGGGAAAAACAAGGAACAGATTATCCCCTAGAGCCTCCTGAGAGGCTACAGGGAAAAGTTTGCCAGAGAGCGCCATGTCGTAGGGTAAGCCAGGGAAACGCAGCTTTGGGGAGAGTCAAAAATGCTTTCGGGCAGCTTTCCTGACTCTCTATCCAGGGCTCTTTGGAATCAGTCTGCACACTTTAACAATTCCAAAGAGCCCTGGAGAGAGGATCAGGGAAGCTGCCCGAAAGCATTTTTGGCTGTTTATGGAACTCTGATCTGTTTTAGCTGGGGAATACTGACTTGGGAAAGGCCTCTCCAGAGTGACACTCCTCCCAGACTTTGCCCTTCAGGTAAAAGCTGCTAGAGGCAATGAAAGGAGAGACAAAACAATAATAATAAATAGAACAGATCAAGAAAATAAATCAACAGAACAGATAAATAGATGAACAGAAAATAAATAAAAAACAAACAGAACATATCAAGCTATCCAGAGAATGAACAAAGGAAAGGAAGCTTTCCCCTAGGGGTGAAACAATTACACAAATAGTATAATCTTAAAAATCATACGACATACGCAGGGCAAGAATCAGATGAAAAGCTACAAAAAATCTGATCAAACAAGGGCAATTCTAAAGGTCGAGAGTAAGCTGAATCAAGTGTCAAAAAAGACCCTCAATACAAAGCCAATCAACAATAAAGCCCTAGAAAACAGAAGCTGACCTTCAGAGTCAACTCATCAAGATAATCAGATGCCTAGACATCAGCAAAAAATTACAAGCCATACTATGGTAAAGGAAGATATGGCCCAGTCAAAAAACAAATTAAAACTTTGGAGGAGACACAAAATTTAGAGCAACTAAGCAAAGATGTTCAAACAAATTTCCTAAATCAATTATAGAAAATAGAAAACATGGCTAAAGAGGTAAAGGATATTAAGACACTGAGTGAGCATAAAGAGGAGTTTGTAAGTATGAATAGAAAAGTAATAGAACTTATGGAAATGAAAGGCACAAGAGAAAAGATTAAAAACATACTAGAGGTATACAACAGCATATTTGAACAGACAGAAGAAAAAAATCAGTGAGCTAGAAGACAGGATAATTAAAATCATACAGTCAGAAGAATAAACCAAGAAAAGAATAGCAAAAAAACTGAACAGAGTCTCAGGGACTTCAGTGACGGCACAAACCACACAAACATATGCATCATGTGTGTCCCAGAAGGAGATGAGGGGGGAAAAGGGGCAGAAAGATATTTGAGGAAATGATGGCCAAAAATTTCACAACTCTTATACATAAATATACATAAAACATAAATATATATGTCCAAGAAGTCACATACTCCAAACAGAGTATTTACAGAGTAAATCCTAATAGACCTATTCCAAGACACATACTAATCAGAATGTCAAAGCCAAAGATAAAGAGAGAATTCTGAAAGAAGCAAAACAAAAGTGATTTGTCACATACAAGGGATTCTCAATAAGACTAAGTGTCAATCTTCCACCAGAAACCATGAAAGCAAGAAGGCAGTGGTATGATATATTTATGGTACTGAAAGAGAAAAATGCCAGCCAGGAATTCTTTATTGAGCACAAGTGTCCTTCAAAAATGAAGGAGATGAACAGAAACTGAGAGAGTTCATCAACAAGAGACCAGCCCTACAAGAAATACTGAGAGGAGCTCTGCAAGCTGAAAGGAGAAGAGAGTAGACAGAGGTTTCGAGATAAGTGTATAAATGAATATTATTAGTAAGGATAAGTGAAAGAGAGAGAAGATGCTAAGAAATAAAATCACAAATGTGGGGGGGGGGCATTACTACTGCCCCCACAGAAATAAAAAGGATCACAGAGGAAACTATGAACAATTGTAAGCCAATAAATTAGACAACCTCGATGAAACAGACAAACTGCTAGAAAAACACAACAAACTACACTGACTCTAAAAGAAATATAGTATCTCAACAGACAATTACAAGTAAAGAGACTGAATCAGACATCAAAAACCTCCCAAAAAAGAAAAGCCCAAAATCAGAAGGCTTTACAGGTGAATTTTATCAATCATCTCAAGAAGAATTAATACCAATCCTACTCAAACCCTTCCAAAAAATTGAAGAGGAAGGAACATTTCTTAACTCATTCCATGAGGCCAACATCACTCATACCAAAGCTGTATAAAGATATCACAAGAAAAGAAAACTACCAATATCTCTTACGAATATAGATGCAAAAATACTCAACAAAATACCAACAAACTAAATCCAACAGCACATTTAAAAAATTATAGAGCACGATCAAGTGGATTTTATCCCTGGGATGCAAGGGTGGCTCAACACAAGAAAATCAATTAATGTAATATACCACATTAACAAACTGAAGGGGAAAAACCACATGACCATCTCAATTGGCACGAAAAAGGCATCTGACAAAATTCAGTATCCTTTCTTGATAAAATATTTCAAAAGATAAGAATACAAGGAAAGGGTAAGGGACCCAAAAGAGCCAAAAACATTTTGAAAAAGAAGAACCAAGTTGGAGGACTCACAATTTCTGACTTTAAAGCAAGGTCAAAACATATTACTGGCATAAAGATAGATATATTGACCAACAGAATCAAACTGATAGTTCAAAAAAAGACCCTTACATCCAAGGCCAGTAATATCTGACAAGGCTACAATGTCCTTTTAACTAGAAAAGAATAGATTTTTCCACAAATGGTGCTGAGAAAACTGGATATCCACATGCACAGAATGAAAGAGGACTCGTATCTCACAAAACTTACAAAAAATTAACTCAAAAAAAAATTTGAAGACCTAAATATAAAAGCCAGGACCATAAGACTCCTAGAAGAAAATGTAGGGAAGCATCCTCAAGATCTTGTGACAGGCATGGTTTCTTAGACCTTACACCCAAAGCACAAACAAAAGAAGAAATAGATAAATGGACCTCCTCAAAACTAAAAGATTTGTGCTTCAAAGGACTTTGTCTAGAAAATGAAAAGGCAACTTACTCAATGGGAGAAAATATTTGGAAACCACATATCTGATAAGGGTTTAACATCCAGAATATATTCACAAAATCCTACAAGTCAACAATATAAAGACAACCCAATTAAAAAATGGGCAAAGGACCTGAATAGACATTTTTCCAAAAACGATATACGAAAGGTTAAAAAGGACATGAAAAAACGTTCAACATCACTAGTTATTAGTGAAATTCAGATCAAAACTACAATGAGAAATCTTTTCACACCTCCTAGAATTATCAATATTAAAAAAAAAAAAAACAGAAAACTACAAATGTTAGAAAGGATGTGGAGAAATAGGAAAACTTACCCACGGCTGCTTGGAATATAAAATGGTCTAGCCGCTGTGGAAAACAGTTTGGTGGTTCCTCAGGAAGCTAAAAATAGAACTGCCATAAGATCCAGCAATCCAACTGCAAAGTATAGATCCAGAAGAACTAAAAGCATGGACTCAGACAGACATTTACATACCAACCTTCACAGCGACATCATTCACAATAGCCAAAAGATGGAAGCAACCCAAGTGTTCATCAACTGATGAATGGATAAACAGAATGTGGCATACACATACAATGGAATATTATTCAGCTGGAAGAAGGAATGAAGTCCTGATGTATGCAACATCAGTGAACCTTGAGGACATTACGTTGAATGAATTCAGACAGACCCAAAAGGACAAATACAGTATAATCTCACTGATATGAACTATTTATAAGCAAACTCATAAAGTCAGAATCTAGAATATAAGCTATCAGGGGATAGAATGGGAGTAGAGAAAGGGGAGCTGATGCTTAATTTGTACAGTATTTCTATCTAGGTTGATAAAAAAATGTTTGTAAATGGACAGTGGTGATTATACTAGCACATTACTGTGAGTGTAATCAACAGCACTGAATTATGTTGGTAAAGATGGCTGTTAGGGAAAGTCCGGGGTTGTACACATTAATAGAAGGTAAGTTAGAAGATAAAACTTGGGGCTGCACAACACAGTAAACTCTGTTGTGGACAATAGACTGTGATTAATAGTACAAATACAAGAATGTTCTTTCATGAATTACTACAAATACATGATACTATTACAAGATGTTAGTAATAAGGTGATATATGGGAAAAATACACCTAAAATAAACTGTGGACTATGTTAACGGTAATATTTTAATATTCTTGCAGCAATTGCAACAAAGGTAACACACTAAATCAAAGTGCCAATAACGGGGTATATGGGAACACTGTATTATTTACATGGCTTTTCTGTTAACTTACAACCTCTCTAATTCAAAAATAACAATAATTTTAAAAATATATTATGCTAAGTGAAACAAACCAGACACAAATTGCTACATATTATATAATTACATTCACATAAAATGTAAATATAAATACATTTATAGAAATAGAATTATATTAGTGGCTATACAGGGATTGAGAGGCGAATGCTAAAGGGCATATTTCTTTTTGGAATAATGAAAATGTTCTAAAAATTAATCAATTAGGGTAATAAAAATTAATCGATTAGGGTGATAAATTCACAGCTCTGTGATTATACTAAAAGCCACTGACTGTACACATTAGATGAATAATTTGGTATGTGAATATATCTCAGTAAAATTGCTTTAAATTAAAAAAAAAAGAAAGATAACATCTGACTACAAAATAGTGGTAGGTTTCAAAGAGATTACATTTAAAAGTGAATCTGCCTTGGTGAGAGATACATGGAAACTCTGTACTGTTTTCGCCTCTTTTTTTGCAAGTTTAAAATTAGTTCAAAATAAAAACTCTTTTTAAAAAGCCAATTGTGAAATAAGAGGTGTTGCCAGAAAAACTGGGGAAAAAAAAGAAATGAATATATACACTGAATACCTTTTATGTACCAGGCCCCACGCTAGGTAGGCACTTTCAAATGTTATTTCAGTTTATCCTCATAATAATCCTACAAGGATTATCCTTCTCATTTCTCAGAAAAGGAAACCCAGGATAAGATAGTTTGAGTAATTGTTCAAAGACACCCAGAAGCTAAATAACAGGATTCAACATGTAGACTCAGTTAATCTGAAAGCCTAGGCTTTCTCTGGAAGAGAAAATACCAGGAGAACAAGCACAGAGGCCTAAATGCAGGCAACAGCAAATAGTACACACAGGACACACGTGGGTAGTGTCAGAAGCTAAAAAGCAGGCTAGACATCGTGTCTTTCTTTAAAGATACTGACCAAAAACTATCTTAATACTGCAAACAACCATCTATTTATCTCAGCTGTTATCCAAAGTTATCCCAGTGTTGCATCACAGTGATTTGATAATTAGGCAAAAACTGAATGTGAAAATTGATACTGAAAAAGTCCAAGAGGTTTCACTCGAGTTCAAAGAAGCCCCAAGAGGTCTAGGTTAACCTCCAAGAATATTTAGAGGACAAAAAGTTCGTTATGGAGTTATCATGGTAGTTCTTTCTACAAAGCAATGAATTAAGATCCACTTTGTAATTTCATTTTGACCCATACATCCAAACATTGGTATCAGATCACTACAGTGCATAAAATTATTCACATTTGTGCTCACCTTCCTTAATTCTCCACTTTCTAACCACTTGGATGGCCACCTTCAAGTTCAGATCAATATACTGCAGAAGAGTTTCCTTAAATATATGAATTTTAAATACCAAGCCTGATTGAACAGTAGATGGTAAATGTGCCAATGGCTCATATCAACAGGTATAGCAACCTCCATCTGATTCCGAATGACCCTGAGTGGCACGAAGGTCATCAGCTCAACTAATGTCATTAAATTTCTAAATGAAAATATTATGTATATCTGCCTTGGTGAGAGACACAAGACAGATGATATTGTATATTGAGAAAGGTGGGTTTAGATGATTATATATGAATCACCCTAAATTTGCTCCAGGTTACACAATGGACCCTCTGATAAGCAGCTGATGAGCCTGTTATTGAGATCCCAGGTTCATTAGCAAATGTGACACCATATAAAATGCCTTAACTTAGGAATCAAGAGAACAGAATTCAAGTCTTGGTTGTCACTTGCTCATTGTGTCAGCTAACCTCTACAAACTGTTCCCTCATAACTATTTCATAGGATTGCTTTGAGGATAAGTAAGATGATTAAAGTAAAATCACTCTGGTGACCAAAGCATTCTGCAAAGTGTTATGGTGCTTACCTGGGTATGGCTGGCCCATGATACATGGTAAGAGTCAAATGGGGTGAATGGGACAGCACTGTCAGGGAGGAGAAGGCCCTTAAGGTGATTATAATCCTCTGAGTCACAGTCAGCTGAAAACCCAATGTCTCACTGAAGTTGAACACACAGAAGGTAGGTATGTGAGGCTGAAAAGATAAGATCCAGGGATCTGGGATTTTTTGAAAATGATGCATTGGTCTTGGAAATTGGGGGACTACAAAAGAATAAGATTGACAAAAGCTATAGCAAGGACATCGTCAAAAGTCAGACCGACTAAATGCGGACATATCTCCCAGAATGATGGACATACCTTTCTGTATTAGTCCTCTTCCAAGAAGACCACAACCCCTCAAATGCTGGCATCCAAGAGGGGGAACCTATTCCCGACTGGTGCCTTTCAGATCATGTAAAGAAACAGGCCTCATTTAACTAAACTGTGCCCTAGTCAACAAGAAAAATCCTTGGGTGGCACATAAAGATCAAACTTCTGACATCTTCAGCAAAATGTTAACACATCTATTACAAAATTAAATTGATATGGCACGGGACTTGAAAGCCTTGGATACTAATGAAACATCAGACTTCTACCTATGGACGTCAAGGAGCAAAGGAGAGTAGCAACTCAGCTCAGAATCAGCATAACAGTATGCAAAGAAGAGCTGAAGCATGAAACCACAATGTGGCCTTTGTTTTTTTGTTTTGTTTTGTTTTGCTTTGTTTACATGGGAAGGCACAGGGAATCGAACCCAGATCTCCGGCATGGTAGGTGAGAACTCTGCCACTGAGGCACTGTCACACAGCCCTGTGGCCTGTGTTTTGTTTTCGATTATTTTAGGTAGGATCACCATAGGAATGAAGGAAGATTTCATAGTTTCTTATGTTTGAAATCAGATACAGGTTAGGAAATATGATTTTAAGAACCAGATTAAGAAAAAAGGACATTTGGATCAAAAAACTCTATGGGGGGTGGGATGCAAGGGTAGTTCAGTGGTAGAATTCTCACCTGCCTTGCAGGAGACCCGGGTATGGATTCCTGGCCCATGTACTTCCCAAAAAATAAACAAATAAGCAAACAAACAAAAAAAGTTCAATCTAAATGGTGCTGCAATAAAGGAATACTCACATGGAAAAATAATGAAATGTGACCCTGCAATACAGTATACAAAAAAAACCAACAACTCTATGAGCAGGATCAGGTAAGTATCCTGAATCAAAATCCAGATTATGGTAAAAAGAACCTTTTTGACCTGAAATTGAAAAATATGCAAGGGACCAAAAACCATAATCATACCTAGCACTTATGCAGTGCTTAAAATACTGCAAGCACTCTTCTAAATGCCTTAAATGTATAAACTCATTTAATCTTCATAACAACCCTATGAGGTCAGTCTTATTATTCCCCCAATCTATGGATGGGGAAACTGAGGCTTAGACACAGTTAATTTGCCCAAGATCAGAAGCCAGTAAATGAAAAAGGTGGCTTCAAACTGCACAGGCTGCCACACTGAATCTACTGCTTTGTATATACAAAAGAACTTGCTCCTACAGAGGCAAAGAGAACTAAAAGAAACTAAGCTAAACAGTGACCACAGGGTATAAACAAAGGCTGAGCAAGAAAGACAGACAAGCAAAAAAAGGATCAAGTTAAAAAGAATCACTTTCAAAAGAGTAGGTAAATGTTGACATTTAACTCTAGTAGACCTATTTGGAAGGGTAACAAAAGGCCAAGAGAAAAGTTATGAATTCTTAGATATGATCTTATGGAGCACAATTCCCCAAAATTTCTTGAGTGGGCTGGCCATTAATCATGTGGTGACAAAAAGGCTGAAAAGCTTTATTTTTTGTGTGTGTGGGTAGCCCTGGGTGACAAAAAGGCTGAAAGGTTTTATTTTGTGTGCATGGGTAGCCCTGGGTGACCATCATGATTCTGTGGCTTCTGGAATAAATCCAAGCAAAACCATATTCTAGAGGTAAAGGGAACAGGGTATATATAATACAATGATGATACTTTAAAAATCTTAGTCATTTGCTCCATCTTCCATGTTCTTATGCAAACTACAGCATGGGTTTTGGAGTCAGGGAGCCATGCATTCTAATCCCAGCTACAATACTTATCATAATACTGTGTGTCTGGGAAACAAAATGGTCTCCTGGAACCTCAGTTTTCTCAATTAAATGTGGATAATATTTATCTCACAGGGCTGGATAAGTTAAATACAATAAAATATGTAAAGAGCATAGCACAGACAAACATACTACTCAGTAAATGTTAGTTCCTTTCCCTCACCCAAACTTTACCAAGAGTCTTTTTAAAAGATCTAAAACCTATTAAAAGAGGATAATAGTAAAAAAGAAAATTCTTACAAGTTATAAAGATAATATAAAAAGCCCTGAATGAAAATGTCTTATAATATGTAGGTTCATTAGGTCAGTTGTAAAGAAGTTCAGTGGTAATGAAGTCAAAGTTCAATGCTTTACCCCTGCATTTTGGTTCTCACAAGGTATATGAGAAACGCATATTCTCCAGAATCATCCTTGGTTCAGAAAGTAGCCCAATAATTAAAGAGGTATTACAAAGAAGGCCCGAAGGTCGTACAATCAGAAGCAGAGCTAAGACTCACTGAATAAAAATGTGTCTCTCTTTTGCTCTCCTATTTATTTATGATGCAAAAATGAAAGTCCAAACACGTGGTAAGGATGAAATGTTTCTGAAAACTATATAAAGTCTATAAACACCACAAGAAGCTGAAAAGAGTTTCCAATGAAGTTGTAAGAAAAGTATGCTTCAAGTTAATACCCTTTTCCTTTTAAATAACAAGTCAGGATACCTCTATAAATACAAAGTAAATCCTATGACAGCATACTCAATACTCAAAGGATGAACAAACTTCAAACAGAACACATTTTTCTTTCATAAAAATCAATAAATAAATTGGCCAGCTTGTCAAAGAATCATTCAGTTTAACACTTTACTTAGAAGATAAATATTTACAAATAAATCTGTAAATAGTATAAATACTTTTACTCAAAATGCTAGGTTAAAGAAGCCAGACACACAGTGTACATACTATATAATTCCATTTATATGAAATTCTAAAATAGCAAAACTAGTAATAGAAAACAGATCATTGTTTGCTAGGAGTCAGAGGAAGTGGGGTCTAACTGCAAGCACATGGGAAGTTTTGGGAGTGTAGAAAATATTCTATATCATGATTACAGTGATCCCTATCCACTTTCAAAACTCACTGAAATCTACAATGGAAACTGGAGAATTTCATTATGTGAAAATTATGGTTCAATTCTTTTTAAAAAAAGGTGATATATAAATCAGTATGCTTTTTAAAGTATTTCAGTCGAAACATTTCATTTGGTAGACAAGTATCAACATGTGCATTAATACTTTATCACAATCATAAGCAATGTTTACATTTTTAAGAAATGCTTTTTTATTTTCTTCTAAGAAAAGCAAGCAGAATTAGAAAGTATTTGAAAAGTGATCTTTGTGCAACTGAAAACCCTCCTAAAACTACATAAACTCAATTCACTGATGCAGTTCTTGGCAGGTCTTACGATATTTTTTCCAGAATATAACAGCATACTACAAGCTGCAAATTCAGATCACACAGCGGTTAATTACATAACATAAATTAAATGGAGGAGGTGGTACTGGGATAAACTGGAGCCTGCACAGCCCTCCTTTCTGAAGTGAGCAGCCACCACTAGATCCAGCAGCTGATGTTATAATAGAATACAGGCCTTGGTAGAGCCTGGGCATCAAATATGTAAAGAGAAGAAAAAAATCTGGATTTTACATAAAACTTCCTGATATTTTAGATTAATGGCTCAATTTTTTTTTTCTTTTTTTAACCAACACTATACAGGGCAGACAAAATACATCCACAGGCAAGATTATGACCTCCGGTCCACAGTGTATGCTTTCTGAACTTTTTGAATAGAATAGCTTTGCCTTCTGCTGACCTCTTTACTTGAAAAAAGTCTAGAATAATATGGAATACTAGAGCAACTGAAGTAAAGTCCATCTCAAAATTACATGAAGGCTAATCATTTATGGTCATTTTGCTTAAAAAAAAAAAAAAAGCCCTGTTTATATGTCTAAGCAAATGAAAATGAGTGAGTGAGAGTGAAAGGAAAACAGGTAACAGGAAACTGAAAAAAAAAAAATCATTCCTTTAATTAAGATCATAGTCACTTCCAGACTCCAGAGCAATAAAACAATCCACGTGCTGAAATTTGAGAACTTCATTGCCCCAACTAGTCCAGCCTGGCTGTAAGTTTCGAGCAAACAATTCCAAATATTCCCCATCTGGTTTGATATAGTCTTTTAGAACCTCTGTCCAAAAAAAAGAGAAAAACACAAAGATTATCAAGAGGAAAGGAATACATTTCCTTTCAGCAGTTAGAGTAGGAAAAAAGGGAATGTTGCATCAAAAAAAAAGACAGCAAATTAATTTCAAGGATTTCATTAACAGGCTTTACTATTTATAGTTAGAAAGTCACTTGAACTAAGCGCACATGAGACTGGGAACAATAACCATCAGAACTTTTAGCGGTCCTGATTTATTGGTTTTCATTCGTAGATAAGAAATGAGCATTTTAACACCCACAAAAGTGAGTTTTCAATTTTCCAATACTGCTGACATATCATCTCCTGAGTACTAAATTTACTTTTTAATAAATGTAATCCATGCATGAAAAAAAGCCTACAAAGACAGCCCTCTGAAAAAAAACTAAGATAAAACATAAATCTTTTTGCAAACATACAATTTAGTGAATGCATAGTAAATGAAGAGTTAGATTCACATAGAAAAATTCAGAATTATAACCCCCTTATTATTTGGTAGTACCCAGGACTTTCCTTCAAGTTCAAATTATAGATGTTTCTTGACCTAAAATTTTACCATATTATTTCATTAGGTAACCCTTACTCAAAATAGTAATAACTATTGAAAATTATATTTTGTTTGGTTATATATATATAACCTCATATATATGTTGGCTAAACAGCTCCATAATATAGACTGAAAGAAAGCAAAGAATACCATAAAAACATTTTAAGCTAATGTTCATTTGGATGACAAATACCCACATAGATCTAACCTGGATCATGTTGCTGGTTAGCTATACTAACCCCATTGTAGGAACTGTGTATGAAAATGATATTCAGGGAAGAAAAGTCACTAGAAAACGTAAAATATAGTTCTTAATTGTTATATTGATGGCTTAGCTTTCAATCTACAGAAAAATGTTTCTAACCTTAAAAATAGAGTAAATGTATCATTTTCAAATGTAATGTTCCACCAATGTGCATGTATGCTTTTGGAGCAGAAATAACCTATTAAACTGTTTTTAAAATCTTAATGTTTCTAGAGGCAAAAACTAGAGTGAGAACATTTCATTTTATGAATTTGCATTAAGTAGTTTAAAAACATTTGCATGTAAAAGCTATAAGCATTATTGGGATAATAATAAACATGTATTATCCCAAAATCCCTAGAGCTATGACTTCAGAGTAAAATATATTGCAGAAATCTGAAAGTTGCTTCCTGATAGCTTTAATTTGTACCTCTCGGTATCTAATCAAGAGAATAAATCACTACCTTCAGTACACATGCAATATATGCACTTGCTATACAGTAATATCAATTCAAAGATAAGTTATTACAAGTATTATTTGTCTAACATTACTTAACCAAAACATGAGTTACAAGGCGGGCCACAGTGGCTCAATGGCAGAGTTCTTGCCTGCCAGGCCGGAGACCCGGGTTCTATTCCGGTGCCTGCCCATGCCAAAAAAAAAGAAAGAAAAAAACAAAAACATGAGTTATATATATTGAGGCATCCAGATTTCTTCCCCAACTCAAACTTTTGTTTTTAGATGTTCTCAATCCTAAAAATGTACCTGTGCTGCTATCTACTGGCAATATGGCAATAATGCATTTCATATGGCTGTAATGCTTCAAGGCAAAACTAATTTTTATTCACTATTTTAAAATCTTTTCTTTTAAGGCTAATATTTAAATATAACTTTATTCTATTTTAAAGGAATTGAGAACAGTTTAATTATCATTAAATTATCATTATCATTTAGAAATCAAAGGTTTGGGGGTTTAGCTTTTGGATTTTTGGAAGTAAAAATATAATCTTTAAAACAAAATGCTTGATGTCTTTTTATTTCTTTTTCTAAATCGATGCAAATGTTCTAAGAAATGATGAATATGCAACTATGTGATAATATTAAGAATTACTGATTGTATATGTAGAATGGAATGATATATTAATGTTCTTTTGTTAAGTTTTTTAATTAATAAAAAAGTTTAAATAAATAAATAAATAAATAAACACCCAAAAAAAAAATGCTGGGTGCACGGGTAGTTTAGTGGTTAGAATGCCTGCATTTCATGCAGGAGGCCCGGATTCGATTCCCAGACCATGCACCCAAAAAACAAAACAAAACAAAAACAAAATGCTGGGCAGGCCTCGGCAGCTCAGGAGCCAGAGTTCTCGCCTGCCATGCACGAGACCCAGGTTCGATTCCCGGTGCCTGCCCATGTAAAAAAAAAAAAAAATGCTAAATTAAGCACCAAATGATAAAGAAAAATTCAAATGAGTGGAATACAAATTAGATTTCATACACAGAGTATAATTAGTGCCAAACTTTTTTTTTCCTCTAAGAACAGCACAATCTCACTTTTTATTTAAATTATACATTTATATGTTCAAGACTCTATGACGGTCCAAAGTTCGAAAACAATTACTTATTGAAAATTTCTTAAGTCAAAGAGCAGATAGATCACCAGGTCAATATTGAAATATTTCTCAAAGAAGTAATATCATGAAGAACTCTTCTGCATAAGCAAATTAAGAAGACAGAAATCCTGAGGATTACCAATAAAAATTCTCTTGGGAATTTGTACCTGGAAAATTCAGTTCATTTTCCTACGTATCCTACTTCATGGACTAACTAATCTTCTGCAAAATAATATGACGGGTTATCTGTACTTTTCTTCAATAGCAGCTTGGAGGAGTCTGCTTTCTGTTTTGTTTTGTTTTTAAAAGGGATTCATCAAATTTATAAAATTTTTATTACAGAAGAAATTCATTGAAAACTAAACTTTGAATATCAAATTCAGTATCCTTCAAGGACTTAAATTCCTATTTTTGAAAACTCTCCCTTGAAAAACATAGCATTTAATGAGCTTCTACTGTATGTCACAGACTTAAATATATTATAACCAATCCCTACAACTCTGAAAAATTAAATATCTTTATTCCCTCTTTCAATGAGAAATCTGAAGTAGAAAGAGTAACTTGCCCAAGATAACACAGCTACTAAGTAGCAGAGTCAGCATTCAAACTCAGTCAATCTCCAAAGCCAGATCTTTCCACTATTCCTATGTGCTTAGTTTCTTCAAATGATGAACATCATACTGAAGCATGAAATCTACTGAACATTGTAGACTGCAGCAATTACCTTTCCAATGTTATAGGAAAGCAATACTACCTCTTAAAAAAACATAAAACTAAAAGCATCTACCAAATATCAAGGGAATTCTAACCACCTCTCTGCTATTCTGAGCTCCCGGTTCAAGAACAAGCAAGAGACAGAGCCCTGGTAGTAAAATAACCCCCTACAGTTGACCTATAGTTCTCAGGGTGTCCCATCAGACTCACCTCAGGTCAATGTCAGGGAGTACCTGATAGAAAAAGGGACCTGAGAAACTGTACAACAGGAAAGACTAAGGTAATATAACACTACTCTATTCTCTATTTCATAAATTCTGCTATGAAATCTGATTAAAATTTATAAAACATTATTTTAAAAAACACATCTGATTTAATTTCCAAATCATTTCCAGACCATTCTAATACTAAATTCAATCCTTTTGTCAATTTTACAAAAGTCATACAATAATAACAATTCTACTTTACAGAAACATACCAGCAAGAGGTGGTTTATGTGAGTGAAGAGTACAGGGCACACTGACAATCAATTTGTGATCTGGAATGGGAAGCACTTTTATATCTGCATTCCTAATTAAAAGAGAAGAAAGTAAATTATATTTTAAAGAACAATTTTTTTATGTACAAGCCACAGTTGCCTTGATTTTTCCCCCTTTCAAACAGTATCTGACTTTAAAATAAGTGGAAGAATAGACACATAAAGAAATCAACAATTTAAATATTGTGACATTTCCTATGATTTCCCATTCTACATTATTGACAATTACACACAAGACAAAACAAAAGGTAATATAAAATTGCATGTGCCATATCATTTGTCCTTTTCTGCTCTGGACAATTTTCAAAAATGTAAAAATTAAGCAAAATCAATGCAACTATTGTTAACAATTTTTAAAACCCTAAAATGTAACTCTTTTATACATAATTTGAAAAATAATTTCCTACCTTAATGGTAAAGCTGTCTTTTCCCGAACTCTCCCCAGTATGAGACCTTCATAAGGCTTTTTGTGTGGAGAATCTAAAGGGAACACAAACTCTCCTGAACTGGTGATCTGATAATATGAAGAAGGAAAAAATATGTATCTGTAAATAGACAGGAAAAAAGCCCTTTTTTTCCATCACTATACAGTTTCTATTAAAAAAAATTAAACCTCTATACTAACGCTGTCCAATAAAAATATAATGTAGGCCACAAATGTGAGCAACATACATGTAATTTAAAATTTTCTAGTAGCAACATTAAAAAAGTTAAAAAGAATGATATAAGATTAATTTTAGTTAAATATTTGATACATGTCCAAACTATTATCATTTCAACATACAGTCAACTGAGAAACCATTAATGGGATATGTTACATTCTTTTATCATATTAATTCTTTGAAATCCAGTGTGCATTTTATACTTAATGGCACACCTCAGTTTGGACGAGCCACATTTCAAGGGCTGAAGAGCCACAAGTGACGAGGGGCTACCTTATTAAACAGCACGGCTCTAAAATATTACAAAATAACATGGAAACTATGTTATTGTTAATTCACTTAGTTGTCCATACAAATGACATTTACTGACTACTATGCACTGTGACTAACTAGATCATTATAAAGTATTTTCTTCTAGTTAAAAGAGAGCCTGTCATTAAATACTGTCATCAGGAGAGAAACCAGGTGTTTTTGATGAGACAGACAACATCTGATTCAGAGATTGGCTCTTGCCATCACAAATTCAGAAATTCAATTTTCTCATTTCACTTTGGGTGATCAGATTCTCAAAGACTCACTCAAGTGAATCAAACTCAAGCACATTTAATAATGAGTGTCGGGCGGCTGCCGTGGCTCAGCAGGCAGAGCTCCGACCTGCCGTGCTGGAGGTCTGGAGTTCGATCCCTGGTGCCTCCTGCCCATATGCAAATTAAAAAAATAAATAAATAAAAAAATAATGAGTGCCAATTTGTTAATTTACCATAGAGGATATATATTTCCATTGCCAGAATATTAATATCTATTATCTATGGAAACTTCTACCCTATATTGAAGTACTACAAAACCAAATCAGTGATCAGAACATCTTTTTATCTCCTATAGAGTCATCAGACACAGTATTTCTCACACATAGTGCTGTATAAACACTGGAAAATTCTTATTCTTTGAATATCCTTTATACTCAATGCAGATTACTCCTCTGTTATAACAATATGTGTAATCACCTAATAAATGTTTCATAGAATATTTTGCATTTTGGCTTTACTCTGGTATTATCTATAACCCGTTTATATGCCATCTCTTAGAACTGGTTACTACTACAGAGGAATAGTCTTAATTGGTATGTGTTAACATTTTACTGGTTTTGATATCAGAAGGTGACTTCTTCCTGACATGGGCCCCAGTCTATCAGAAGTCTGTCAGAATAGGCAGCGTAGAAAGGGGTGTTACATTGCTGCCATGGTTCTCTACTAAACCAACCAAAGCTAAGACCAAAGGTACATCATGAAAGCAAAAATATAAACTGTAAATCTGTTTGCCAAGTCCCATAAAACAGCTGCAAATAAACAATGTACGCAGCTTTAGAAGATATTCCAGCAAAGCACATAAAAATACAACTCTACTATGTCTAATATGAATATACCAGCTATAAATATTAACATTTCATTGATAATAATTTGGCTTATCTTTTTAAAATTTAGCAGACCTTTTAATGGAAACCAAATGAGTTGATAATATATCTTTAAAAGGATGCCCAATGAACTTGGAACTGATGCCTTATTTTTCTGTTTATTTTTTTTCAGTATCCTCATAGCAAGCAGAGATATTAAAGATCATTCAACCAACCCTAGAGTTGGAATCATTTCTTTCTTTTTTTCCCCTATTATTTATTTTTATTCCATATGTTTCACTTGTTTGTTGACAAGGTAGATAAAAGGAACATCAGACACAAGGTTTTCACAACCACACAGTCGCACTGTGACAGCTATATCATTATTCAATCATCCTCAAGAAACATGACTATTGGAACACAGCTCTGCATTTTCAGGCAGTTCCCTCCAGCCTCTCCATTACATCTTGGATAACAAGATGATATCTACTTAATGCATAAGAATAACCTCCAGGATAACCTCTCGACTCTGTTTGGAATCTCTTAGCCATCGACACTTTGTCTCATTTCACTCTTCCCCCTTTTGGTTGAGAAGGGGGATGCTAAGTCTCAGCTCATTCTAGGGTTTTTCTCAATCCCTTGATGCTGAGACCCAGCTCACTCTAGGATTTCTGTCCCACGTTGCCAGGAAGGTCCACACCCCTAGGAGTCATGTCCCACATAGACAGGGGGAAGGTGGTGAGATTGCTTGTTGTGTTGGCTGGAGAGAGAGGCCACATCTGAGCAACAAAAGATGCTCTCTTGGGGGTGACTCTTAGGCCTAAATTGTAAGTAGACTTGACCTATCCTTTTTGGGGTTAAGTTTCATATGAACAAAACCCCAAGACTGGGGGCTCAGCCTGGAATCATTTCTTTTAAAAATAGGCACTGCAGCATGTGCAGCACTAAGGACTTAAATGAAGTATAAATGGTTCTCAGTTCTGGCATCTTCCCACCCCCTCCATACTGGGTTACTCTGCTCTTCTCCCTGCCATCCTCAGCAACATCAAAGTAAAAACATAAGAAGAAAAACAAAAGGAAGTCACAAAGGGTGACTAAAATTGCGTGTGTTTTATAGAAGGGAAGACAATGAAAGATAAAACTATTTCTATATTTAGGGATGGAGAGGTGCCCCAAAGTCTTGTTTGTTTTTAAAACTACAGATATCAAGAGTATTTTCAAATTTCACCCTGAGTGATTACCCAAGGCCATTTCTGCAGGACCTACTACAAAAAGATACTGAAGAAACAAGTAAAAGCCTTGAGGATAAGAAGATAAAAGTGTTTAGCAGTGAAGTAAAAGTTTTAATTAGGCCATGTTGAAGGAGTAAAGCAGTAACATGTTAAGCATTAAAAAGCAGGTCTACCTTTATGTGACATATATTATACTACATTAACAAGTTAACTTCTGAACTTACTTTTACCCAGTGCCATTCAGCAACTACCTCCACAGACCAAAAGGGATAAAGTTCTTCCTTTACAAAACGCAGGTGCTTCTGTCTATTGGTCACCCAAGTAATCACAAGACAGTCCGGAGCAGCCAGTTTAGGGATAGGTATTTGCTTTATCTGAAATGGTGATAAATAACTGTACCTAAAAGTAAACAAAAAAAAACATGAGAAAAAAATCACTGCAACAAAGAAAACTAACCACGGAGAAGACCTGTGTGACACTAACCACAAACACAAAGCTCCTATAACTATTAAGGTAGCTAAAAGTGAACCCACAGTGACACCCAGTGGACACAATTTTAAACACAGATCAGAACTGATGACCGTTTTCGTTTTTACTATTACTTTCCTATCACTTCTAAATACATTGCATTTCAATAATTTCACTAATATTTAAGACATACTTTTCTCTCATTCAATATTAAGCAGAAATTATTTCTGGAATCCCATAATCTTTATATTCTATGGAGAGGCCCTGCCGCCTTGAAACTTTCTCAAGAACCCAAGTCAAAACCTGAAGGCCTTACCTGACACTAAACAGAGTTGACCTGACACCCAACAAGGTAAAGCTGGTAATGCTAAAGCAAAATTATCTCAACAAAGCTTCTTATATCCCTATATACTCAAACCCAGCTCAAAATTCTGGCCCTATCTCACCCATCCTCATCACCTAACCATTGTTATTTTCAACCCTCAACCTGTCATCCTGCTTCTTTTCTCCTTCCCAATCAATTGCACTGAGCTTCCTGAAACCCTCATCCTTTCATTAAAAAAAGAAAGTTCTATAGTCTTGCACCTCTTGGCCACTAATATTATGAAGTCTGTTTTTCTCTTCCTAGAATGTACTTGCTCTACAAAATCCAATCAAATGAATGCGGTCCTGTCTACAACACCCAACGCACACAACAGAGAGGAGAGAGGCCAGTATTCTCCTAGCTAGCACTGCTGTTGCCAGACTATAACTTGTACCCCTTTGCATAAAAGCCCCTTCTCTTTGAAGCTACATTAGCCTCTAATCTTCCTATTGAACTCATTTCATTCTCACTCTCCATACTCAATGAGGATTTAATCTCTGAGATCCCAATACCTCACCATAACCTAGCCAAACTGACACATGAACTTAACTTATGGTGTCCAGTTGTTTGGTCAAGCAAGCCTGATTATTACTATGAGGGTGTTTTGTAGATTTAAATCATTACTCAGCCAAATGAATCTATGGCTGATTACACCTGAAATGTAACAAAGGAGAATGCCTCCAGCAATGAGAGAAGCCTCCTCATCCAATCAGCTGAAGGTATTAAAGGGAGAACTGATGATTTCAGCACGCAGAAAGAATTTCTTTCTCTTCTCCACACAGCTGACATCTCCTGAAGAATTCATCACGACCTTCTTCAGAGTCCCTGACTTGCAGCTTTTCCTGGGGATTTCAACTCACCTACACTGACTGTCAACTTAACATCTGCCCTAAGGAATTCAGACTTGCCAGTCCCCTGGTTGCAAGAGCCAATTCCTATAATAAATCTCTTAATACTTACAAATGTTAACCCTGTCAATTCTGTTTCTCTTAGCGAACCCTGACTAATAGACACTTACCAACATAAATCTTGCCATTATCCAGGGTAGTTTCAAAGTACAATCCATTTAATGTGCACAGCTCAACTAGCCTTTACCTAAACAAATACAACTGCATTCATTCCACTTCAAAAATCCCTTCCAATGGCTGTATCCTGGATCTTGTCATCACCCAGACTTGCTCCATCTATGAAACCTTAAACATCAATTTCTGGCCACAACCTCCTGTCCCTCCCTTATTCTTTAATCTTATCAAGGAACCCAGTGTCCCATCCCTGCACTTTACTGAGTCTGTAAGTTTCTTCCTAACTGCACTTTCTCCTCTACCTTATAGACTACTGATCACCAATCATTTCATTGCTCTCTAACACCGTCAACTCCCAACCTCCCTTTATCCTTCAGCCCTACCATTCCTGCAAAACCTCCAATCCTAAATTATAGCATAATTTAACTCTTCTTCATACTGGGAAAATCTGGTGGAAAACATACAGAATTGCAAGTTAGGGTCAATAAATATTTACTAAATGCATTTTCAGGCTCTCAAAATACTCAAGGGTTATTTTACTTATCCTTGGTAAACTGCTACAAACCTGCATGACATCTCTTACCCAAATTTATGCTAGGTAGATGAATTTAACTCATAAGTCAGGAACACAAAGAAATGAAATGCCAACTACCCACCTTCCTTTACACATCTTCACTCATCTACTTCTAGGGATTACCTCTCAAAGGAAATGGCATATCTTCACCTACTTAAAGGTCATCACTCCAGCTGTGGTCTCTTAGGACTATCTTCTAATATATTGTAATGCCAATTATTCCTCTCCTGTATTTTCAACACCTCTACTAATTCCTTACCCTCAGCCTATAAATATGCTTATCCTATTTGATTTTAAAAGAAGATAAAAAGGAAGAGGAGGGAGGGAGGCATAAAGAGAAAAGAGGGAGAAAGAAAAGAGAAATTCGATCAATTCGGTCACCTTCCTTTCATAGCTAAGCTAAGGACTCATATGCACTTGGTCTTTCTACTTTCCTTCTATTTATTCTTCAGTTGGCTTTAATAAGGCTTCTACTATTATACCTGCTCTAGAAACATGATGTCCTAATAATGAAGTGCAATAAATGCTGGAATCAAGTGTTTCCACCTGCTAACAGTATGATATCAGTTAAGTGATTAATATTTCTTAAATAAACAAACAAATGAATAAAAGAACAGATCTCAAGTACCTTAAGTTTCCTGACATCTAGGTTAGTGCCCTTCCAGGAAACCAGCATTTTTTGTGGTCAAAACGACTTCAAATGACTAAGTTTGCAGTACTATAAAAACTATCAGGTCAAAACTGGACTTGTAGATGGTTTCAATAACTACAAATTTCTTGACTGCCTTAACTTAATCTAATTGGGTTGATCCTTGGAAGGGAAGGAAGGAATACTCAAACCTCTTCTGATTTCATGGGAAATGAGAGCAAATTCCAAAAGGTGAATCTTTACGTGGTGCGGTGAAAAGTGTCCATCTGCGTTGCATTCTTGCCAAAAATGTTTAATCTGAATCTAATCATGAGAAAATAATCAGGCAAATCTAAGTTGTAGGATATCTACAAGACAATTTCAAAATTTTCAATGTCCTGAGAGATTTAAAAAATGACTCAGAATAAAAAATGGCTCAGAGACTGTTCTGCATTAAAGGAACTAAAGAAACATAAAAGGTGAGCATAATGAGTGATCCTTGATGGGAACGTGGATCTGGAAAACAAAAATACAGCTATAAAGGATTCTAAGTAAGATCAGAAACCATGAAGTCCAGAGGCAATGTTATGATATATTCTAAGTGCTGAAAGAAAAAAAATTGTCAATCCAAACTTATATCCAGCAAAACTCTCCAGAAATGAAGGAGAGAGAGACAAGAGTTAAGAGGAGGTTTAGATTTTCTATTTGGCGAGGGTATGTTTATTGGTTTTCTCTCTCTTAGGAACAATGAAATTATCTAAAATTGAGAATGTTGATGGACTGTGGACTTTGGGCCCTATACATGATGCCCGAAGAATGCAGGTGGCTGAAGGATGCACTGACAGAGAAGTAGACTGGCGAACGATGGTGTATACTTATGAACGAAGGTTGTGCTGCTACAAAAAGGAACAAAGTCGTGAGGCGTGCAACGATGTGAATGAACATGTAGGACATTTGGTGTTCTAGTCTGCTAGCTGCCAGAATGCAACACACCAGAGATGGATTGGTTTTCAATAAAAGGGGATTTAGTTAGTTAACATATAGTTCTTCAGAGGAAAGGCAGCTAACTTTCGACTGAGGTTCTTTCTTACATGGGAAGGCACATGGCAATCTCTGCTGGCCTTCTCTCCAGGCTTCAGGGTTCCAACAGCTTTCCCAGGGGTGAGTCCTCTCCACATCTCCAAAGGGCTGGACTGAGCTGCGAGTACCGAGATGAAGTGTGCTAAGCTGCTTGGGCTCTCTCATATAACCACAAGCCAATTAAATCAAGCATCACTCATTACAGCAGGCATGTCTCTTAGCCAATTGCAGATGTAATGAGCAACAGATGAGATTCGCGTACCATTGGTTCACGTTCACAACAACAGAACTAGGCACGTTCACCTCGCCAAGTTGACACCTGAACCTAACCACCACATTTGGTGAGACAAAATAAGCCAGAAACAAAAAGAACAAGAATGGTATGGTCACCTTTAGAAAACGCTTATAAGAAAATAGGGGCCTAGATTGCAAGCTTTTAGAGCAGACACATTAAGTTCAGAGTGGGGATTATTATTTCTGGATTTTGAGAGGCTGTTTTATATGTATAACCTGATATTTAGAGATAAGAACGAAGTCGAACAGGTTGGGGTTAAAGTAATTCAGAACATAGCGGTAAGGGAGAAAATGTCTATATTTTAGAACCACACATACTCTTTGAGACCAATGGAAGAAAGGTTTATTTGGTCTGGAACTGAAATTTTCTGTAATACATAATCTAATTCAACCTATCCGTATGGCTCATCTGAACAACTGAAACACAGGGAGCACAGAACAAGAAAGAGGTCCTTTAATCCTGTATAGATTATTGCAATACCTGGATACATCCGAGAGCATATTAAGCAGATAATTAAAAAGTATGGACAAAGTCCCCTGAGGAATGGGAGAAAAATATTTAACTATTAAACCTTATCATCAGGGAATCCCCTGAAACTGTGTAAAACTTTAGGGACACCCAAATCAATAAGCCATGTGCTCAATCAGGAGGTTTACTCTTGTGAAGCTTATGTAGGTAGCAGAAAAGCTTAGACTACCTATAGGCATGTCTAAGAGTTACTTCTGGAGGACCTCTTTTGTTGCTCAGATGTGGCCTGAGTCTCTCTACGCCCAACTCTGCAAGTGAAATCATGGTCCTGCCCCCTACGTGGGACATCACAACCGGGGTGAAAGTCTCCCTGGAGACATGGGAGATGACTCCCAGGGATGAATCCAGACCTGGCATCATGGGATCAACAATTCCATCCTGACCGAAAGGGAGAAAAGATGTGTAATCAATAAAGTTTCAGTGGCAGAGAGAGTTCAAATAGAGTTGAGAGGCTACTTTGGAGGTTGCTCTTCTGCAAACTTCAGTTAGACCTTGCTACCTATGATAACCTGCAACCCCCAACCAGGACCATTCCAGCCAATCCTAAAGAACACTTAGGGCAATATATAAGATTCCACAAGGGTTCATTGCACTAGAGTAATCTTCCAGAAATCTACAACCTCCAGATTGGTCCCTCGTCCAGGTAAGTCCTGAAATCTAACCCAGACTCTCCAAAACATCAGATAGTTCCACATCCCTAGCCCATATTAGTGACAGACCCTTCCAACATGAGAAATTTAGAACGGCCATAGCCCAAACACCCCTAAAGAGACGGATGGAAAGATCAAAGGTGATGGTGGAGTTATACAGAGAACATAGGATTTAACAAATGAATATGACAGCTGAATCATTAAATTGATATCCCTTTCAGTCTCCAATGTTTTAGATCAGCTAGAAGTAAAAACATAAAATTGTGGAAATGTAACCCATGTCAAAATCTGAAATATGTTCACAACGAACTGTGGTGCTGTGCTTTGAAATTTACAGCTTTTTTGAATATATGTTATTTTTCACCAAAAAAGGGAAAAAAAAGTTGATTGTGATAAGAAAAATATTTAAGCCCTCTAAAAAGAAAAAAAGGAGAAATTAAGACACTTCCAATATAAACTGACAGAGTTCACCACTAGCAGATCTGTTCTACAAAAATGCTAAAGTAAGTACTTAAGGTAAAATAAAAGAACACCAGGCACACTGGCTGGGGTTGGGGGTGAGGGAAGGGGATAGTGTCAGCCAGCTCAGGATGAGTCTGGAATGTGGCTCCTGCTCCTCTGGTTGGGGTCTGGGCCAGGGCCACGCCGGTCAGGGCAGGTCAGAGGTTCAAGTACTTGAAGCGGGAGCACCTGGTGTTGAAGCCCTACCAGGGTTTCAGCACAGGCAATTCCTCCGTGTAGAATCGGATGGCCGCACCATGGCGATGACCCAGAATATCCGCCTTACCCCAGGTGTACAAAGCAAACTGTGCCCTGTGAAATGGGGCACCATTTTTCCTGAGAGACTGGGAGTTGCAGATGCACATCAAAATCCATGGACAAAGCAAGAAGAATTTGCATGGAAATGGCTTGGCAATTTGGTATACAAAGGATCTGATGCAGCCAGATAATGATGGATGTCGATGACAAGCATGAGTGAAGGCACTGCATCGAGGTGCCTGGGGTCCATGCGCCTTGGGGCTACTACGTCAGCACCTCCTCCATCACTGGGGATCTCTTAGATAATCGTGACATCGTGTCCCTGACGTCGTTTGAGTTGACAGTGAAGAGAACCCCAGAAAAGGAGAAGCTGAATCAAGATGTGTTCTTGCACACTGAAGCTATGAAAGTCAGCATCACCCCACAGAGCAACTGCTAAAAAAAGTTGAAAAAGTGATCAGACTTCAATCAGAGTTATGAATGAAGCTGATTTGGATAGGACTAAGGTAAATCAGAATACAGGGTAAAGGATGGTATCGTCCCTATTTTAAAACTTCTATGTGAGACCAAAGGAAGGGATATTTATTTGGTGCAAAATTTATATTTTGGGTAGCACATTATCCAATTTAATTTGTACGGTCACTTTAATTGAATACCATAATTACATGGAATCTTGAATAGGGCATGAGATCTTGTTGGTTTGTACAAGTTACTGTGATGCCCCAATATATCCCAGAGTAATCTGGACAGAGAACAAAAAAGTATTTGCAAAGACCCCCTGCGGGACTGGGGAGACAGGAGGAAATATTCCAAACTTCCCCATCTGGGAAATTCCTGATATTCTCGCAAGCAGTGACAACCAATTCAATACACCAAGCCCTTCAGCTTTGTGGTTCGCCCCTATGAAACTTATTCCTGCAAAGGAGAAACTAAACCTACTTATAAATATGCCTAAGGGTCACTCCCAGAGAACCTCTTTTGTTGCTAAGATGTGGCCTCTCTAAGTTAACTAGTCAGGTAAACTCCCTGTCCTCCGCCTTAAGTGGGACATGACTTCCAAGGGTGTAAATCTCCCTGGCAGTATAGGTCAGAACTCCAAGGATGAGCCAGGACCCAGCATCATGGAATTGAGAAAGCCTTCTTGACCAAAAGGGGGAAGAGAAAAATGGGACAAAATAAAGTTTCAGTGGCTGAGAGATTTCACAGTTGAGAGATTATTCTGGAGTTATTCTTATGCATTATTTAGATATCCCTTTTTAGTGTATGGTACATTAGAGTGGCTGGAGGGAAATACCTGAAACTGTTGAGCTGTGTTCCAGCAGCCTTGATTCTTGAAGATGACGGTATAACAATGCAGCTTTTACAACATAACTGTGATTGTGAAAAACTTGTGTCTGATGCTCCTTTCATCCAAGATATGTACCGATGAGTAAAAAAATAAGGATAAAAAAATAACTAAATAATAGGGGGGATAAAGGGCAAAAAACTGGGTAGACTGAGATACTAGTAGTCAATGAGAGGGAGGGGTAATGGGCATGGGATGCATGATTTTTAGTCTTTTCTTTTTTCTTATTTCTTTTTCTAGAGTGGTGCAAATGTTCTAAAAATTATCATGGTGATGAATATACACTATTTGATGATATTGCAAGCTACTGACTGTATACAACATATGGACTATATGTGTGTAAAGATTTATCAATAAAAATATCTTTTAAAAAAAAGATGTGTTCTTGCCCTTAGTGGACAATCTGAAGCTACCTGAGATGACAACCCCACTGCCACCCCTGAGTTGCCAGGCCCTCTTCCTCATCTTTTTCTCTCTGGTGTTTTCTGTATTTGCCATTGCTGTTAGTAACATGCTCTAAAACAAATAGTAAGAACAGAGACAAAAGCACTTGTATTGAGCCCTCCTGCTGTTATTGCCTCTGTGGCTGTCACCTCTGAGGTATGGCTTGCATGTAACCTGGTTGTTTTCTCCAGTCTCCAACAGCTGGTCAGGGGCTCTATTGTCACAGGGCCACCACATTCCCACAGCCATCCCTGGGGAAACATGCCTGCTGCAGGCATCTCACCTACCCCAGGGCATTGCTACTGTGATATGCCTTTCCTTGCATCCTCCTAGCTGGGAGCAAGGAGAGATGGAGAGAATATATGCTGTTGTGATGGCCAGAGTCACAGAGAAGAATTTCATAGTCTTTTTGGACTCAGAGGTCCCTGGCACTACATCTTGAAATCCTGAAAGAATAGAAGATTCTTAACCCCTCATCCCTTCCAGCCATCGATTCACTGGGTTTTGTTTTCTTTACCTAAATCTCTGTCAACATGAGGTGTTTTCCTTGGAAACCTGGATGAGAACTTCTTCCACTCCCCACACCCCCACAACCATACAATGTCCTTTCCAAATGTGACCTGAGCTGGAAAGGACATTTGAATGCCCTCTGTTAGGGCCTGAGGTGACAGAACAACTTATGTTTCACTGACCCTTATTTCCTTAGATAGCAATAGGGCAAGGGCTTCCTGCTTTGACCAACTGCTCTGGTCTTTGTTCTCCAGCTCAGGACTTAGGTCTGTTGTGTCTGTGGTCTTCCCAGTTAGGTCCCTGCTGGCCCTCAGACTTGGCTGAGGGCTAGTGTGCAAGTAAAATGAAGCTTGGAAGACTTTGCGGATACCATGGAATTAACCGTGAAACTGACCAAACTCCAGGCTTTGACTCTAAAGGTAACATTTGTCATGTAGTCTGAACACATGAAAATGTCTCTGGACCCCCTGGAGCCTGCATGGTTGGAGTTTATCATGAACTCTGCTATGGGTATTTAAAATAAAAGGAAGCTTTCTTCTTACGGCGTGTGCTTGGATACTCCCAAAGAGGAAACTTGATTTCTTTTTCTCACTGGATAGGAAAAAGTTGCTGTTCACTTCTTGCAAGTCTGGGAACAAAAGATCCTCATCAACTGTGCCTGCAAGAGTTTGTTTCTAAGCAACGGAGACTGAGTTTCATCCTATACGTATTAATCCTTTTTCTGCTGCCTTAATTGACAAGAGGTCACACACAACTCACCTGGCTGCCCCATGATGCCACTGGTTGGCCAGAGTCTCCCTGAGGGCTGGGAACTCTAAGGCACCCTTAGCCACCTACTTCTGCAGCCCAAGGGAAATTCTTCAAATGGCTGATGGGAACCAAATATGAGCTTATGACTCAGTGTCCTGCTTTCCTCTGGTGGGTTGTGGGGAAGGCCCGAGCATTTTCTCTGAGCCTTGCTCTGCTTTCTCCTGGGTCCAAAAAGCCCTTAGTTCAGTCTAGAAAGAAAGGAGGGTCAACCTTGGCTGGGTGGTTTCTGTTCTCTAGAGCCTTCTTCTATCCTTCCCCATGTGTTTAATTCAGCATCAGAGGCTGTGGCGCTTTCCTGCAGGTGGGATTAAAGTAGGGCTGAGACTCTGTCCACCTTTGCCACAACAGCAGAGTGGTTCCAAGGTGCTAAAGGACAAACTGTGACCTAGAGCTTGGCCTCGGGGCCAGTTAGAGTGAAAAATCAAACAGCTTTTTTTTTTTTTTAGTTCAAGGAGAGACTGGGTGGTCCAGTGTGGTGGGAGGAATGCAGTCGCCTCCTGAAATGACCAAGGCAGTGACCCCTCTCGGTTCTCATTGTGGGTGTTTGGTGATTCCAGCTCCTACATTCCTGCAGGCTTTTCAAAGAGGCAAAGAGAAGACACAGAAAGCAGTCTCTACGCAGTGGGGAACTGTCCTTAGAAAAGTACATGGCTCAAGAAAACCACCTAACCCAACCTGGCATTGCCTGTCCTGCCCCAACTCTTACATTAGCTCTAGAAACAGTAATTCCTTTTGTGCATGGAGCCCCATTTCCTTCTGGGTGGTACTAGAAGATGGAATATGTAGTCCTCGGTGTGGTCCTTTTGTAGATGGACACTGGCAATGAGAGCAGCAGCCCCTCCTAACAGCACCTTTCTAAAAGTCAGCCTCCAACTCTCCTTCTGCATTCAAAGCCTCTTAATGCTAAGAGGAGGCCCTGAGGACTAAAGATGGGGTGCGAAGAGGACATGCCTGCCTGTCTTTATGAATCGAGCCTGAGAGTCTGGTGTTTTCAGCCCTTCACAATTTCCAAACATTCAAATTACAAAATGGCTCTCAGTTATAAAACTTGTTCATTTCAGTGGAAAATTATAATTCTGCCTTTGTTGTCGGGGAGAAAGAAAAAAAGAACACTAGAAAATAATTCGAATTAACACAAAGAAAAAAAGAACACCAGTAGTGTTAACTACATAGGTAAATATATAATACAGTATTATAGTATTTTTACTTTATTCTGAATTAGTTAAGGAAATCAAAATAATTCCTTTTTTCCTGTCTGATACAAACATCAACTGCATGAAGCAATAATTATAACTTATAATTATATGTTATTATTACACAATGTATAGTAATGTACCGCAATAACAGCATAAGGTGGAGGGAAACAGAGCATACAGGAACAAAGTTTTGCACACTATTGAAATTAAGGTGGAATTAATGGGAACTTAATAGAATAAATTAAGATGTTACATGTAAACTGAAGGGCAAAAAGAAAAAAACAATTTTTACTCAAAAATATAGAGTAAAAAAAACAATGGGGAATTAATGGTAGACTAGAAAATACTTAACACAAAAGAAGGCAAGAATGGAGGAACTGAGGGACAAAAAAGATAAAAGCTACATAGAAAATAGCAAAATGGAGTAAGTAAGGCCTTCATTAATTAGTCATGTCATTAAATGTAAACGAATGAAACTCTCCAATAAAAAGGGAGAGACTGGCAGAATGGACAAAAAATGGATCCAGTTATACACTATCCACAAGAAACTCACGTTAGGTAAAGTCACAAATAAGTTGAAAGTAAAAGAATAGAAACAGCAATCAAAAGACAAACAGAGTGACTGTACTAATATCAGATGAAATAGACTGTAAGACAAAAATTGTCACAAGAGACAAAAAAAGAACATTATGTAATGATAAAAGGGCCAATCCATCAAGAAAATATCAAAAAAACATATAATCACCTAACAATGGAGCCCAAAAATACTGAAAAAGAAATTAATAATGTTACTTGCTTGATTTTGAAACCATGATTATATAAGAGAATATCTTGTTTTTAGAAAATAAACACCAATGTATTTAAGAATAACCTAGTCTTTCTCTTAAATATCATAACATAAAGATATGTCATGAAGCAGTTCAGAAAAAAAATTATAAAGATATCTTTACACATACACACAGAGAGAGAAGGAATACATGAATTCTCGGCACTATTCTTGCAACTTTAATGGAAAAAAATCCTATTGTACAACTTAAAATCAAAAAGCAAATGAAAGTTAAAAATAACTATAAAGATGTGGAAACTACATATGAAGTTTAAGTCAAGGAAATAGGAACTGCCAATCTAGAAAACCAAAGAAAAAGGAAATGTTAACTGAAGACACTGTCTAGAATTAGAGGGGGAAACTTAAAGTTTAAAAAAAAGCTATTTTAAAGAAATGTCATCTTGGTAACTAATTAAACTTGTCATCCTATATAAATACAAAGTAGATTAGACATGTTATTAAGGAAAACCAGAAAATATGTAGCACATATTTCTAAACTTTAGAATGTGATACCTAAGATGGCAAAAGCAGATCCCTGAACTGGTTCAATCAGTAGCCTCAATCATTACTATATCACTCTTGGCATTCTTACACCTATATAGTTTCTGCTCAAGAGAATTATTCTGAATTAGTTAAGGAAATTAAAATTTTAAAACTGTTTAAGTTTTTTAGTACTTACAGATAACCTACACCATAGAGTAATTTTTTTAGTATACCTAAGTAGAACATATAAAGGACTACAGAATTTTTAGACAGCATAAAAAATAGATATTTCCACTTACCTGTTACTTCTTTTAACTGATTTGTTCTGCCATGGTGGATCTATCACAATGACATCATACTTTTTCCCACCTGAAAACAAAGACACAATTTCAGAAAATACCTTTTGTAAGTGATCACTTTAAACACTAAATATGTTTTTAAAAATGTGCACTCACTACAATTACAAATTTGATGGAATACAACAAAAAAGAACTTGTGACATTTATTAAAATAATTTATCTAAAAAAATTGGAGATTCCCCTTATAATTTATTACCTCTGAACTTTTAACATAATTTCACCTATTGTTATTCTTGCAGACTACAACTCACTGAGTCGGACACTAATGATTTGAAAATTCCCTATAATTATCAGCAGCCATATTAATATGACCCTATCAAGCTAGGTGCTTAACATTTTTCAAACTATTTGTTTTGAAATAATTTCAGTCTTATCAAAAAGTACAATAGCACACTGAGTTCCCATCTATCTTTCACTCAGTTTCCCCAAATGTTAGCCTCTTAGATAACAATACAATTATTAAAACCAATAAATTAAAATTGATACAATAATAACTGATACATCAAGGACAATAAAATTTCCCCAATTTTCTACCAATGTCCTTTTTTTCTGATCCAGGATCCAAACCAGGATTACATGTTGCATTTAGTCATGTCTCCTATATTTCCTCCAATCTGAAAAAGTTCCTCATCTTTTATGACCCTGACACTTTTGAGGGCTACTGGCCAGTCCTGTGATAGACTATCCGAAATTCAGGTTTAATGTTTCTTGATGATTAAATGTAAATTATTCACTTTCGGCTATAATACCACAGAAGTAACGCTGTACCCTTATCAGAGCAGCATTATCAGAAGGTAAATAATGTCAATATGTCGCATCAAAGGGCAGCATATCAGGAGACAAATAAGGTCAGTATGTCTCATTATTGGTAGGGTAACCTTTAATTTCTTGGTTTAAGGGTTATCTGTCAGGTTTCTCCATGTAAAGTTACTTTTCTTCCCTTAGTAGTTAAAAACTATCTTGTGAGAGGTTCTTTGAGTCTATGAAAATAACGTGTCTCATCTTTTCACCATTCTTTTGACATCTACTGAGGATACCTGCCTGCAACAGTTACTAATATACTGTTTTCCGAATGGAAATTTTCTAGTCATCGCTCCGTCCACATTAATTTACTATAAGGAAGAACTGCTCCCATCTTCCCTTTTTATAAACATAAGTATATTTTTAAATGTAAAATTTCATAATCAAAAGCATACAAGTACTGTGTGATTGTGAAAACCTTGTGTCTGATGCTCCTTTTATCTACCTTGTCAACAGATGAGAAGAACATATGGAATAAGAATAAATAATAGGGGGAACAAATGTTAAAACAGATTTAGTTTGAAATGCCAGTGATCAATGAAAGGGATCAGTAAGGGGTATGGCATGTAAAATTTTTTTTTTCTGTTTGTTATATTTTTCTGTTGTCTTTTTATTTCTTTTTCTGAATTGATGCTAACGTTCTGGGAAATGATCATGATGATGAATATGCAACTATATGATGATATTGTGAATTGCTGAGTGTATGTGTTGGGAATGTGTTTTTCTTGTAATTTTTTTAATTAATAAAAAATTAAAAAAAAAAACATACAAGTTAAAACAAGGAGTAACAGTTTTTCTATTAGAGTAACAAACATCAAAAATCACCAGAGAAATGTCCAAACACAGCATGATTTTCTCAATAATTTATTCCACTGTCATTTACCTTTGAAGAGTTTATGACACTGTTACATGGATGACCACCTATGTGTAAGATGACCTGACAGCAATTAAAGAAAGCTTTTCATTAGTAAGCTATGTTGTACTTGATTCATAACTCTAAATTTTGCTCTAAAATTTTACAGCAAACAATAACAAATAGCTGATATATTCTACGTGAACATCTCTTACCCACCCTATCCTTTAGAATATTATGTTTTAATTTACTAAAAACATATAAATCTTTGCACTAAACATCTGATGCAAATTATCTCATTCAATCCTCAAAACAAACCTAAGAAGTAGGTTTTATCACTTTTCCACTTCATAGATTAGGAAACTGAAGCTCAGTTTTGTGGAGTAAATAGTCCAAAGATTCACAGTTAGTTAAGCTTCACAATCTAAATTCAAACCCAGGTCTGTCTGACTGTGGATTTCAATATTTAAATTCTTTAACTTTATGGGGAAAAAAAATGTTTCAAGAGATTTTAGACAATAAACTAGAAGACTAGCTTAAAATGTAAACTAAAAGACTGGTAATGACTCAGAAATTAATATTCATGTTTGAAGTGTCTCGACTTTGCGATGAAAGAATAGTTAAGTTAATTGGTTAAACATAATTGTACCCGGAATTTCTAAAAGCAGTAATTATATTTGCTCTTTTGGGGGCCTAGTTAGGTTTTGACCTTCATTCAAAAAAGGAAAAAGTCAGCACTTTAAAATAGATTTTAAATTGATTTAATGCCAAGATTAAACTTGGAAAAGCGTTACTCCATTCTCATAAAATGTTTACACTCATTCAAAATTTGGATAGGTCTTGACTTTTGAGGCTGCAGAAAAATTATCTATGTTTAATAATAAACAAAATAATTACTTACAATTCAGAAGCGGTTGCATACAAGAAATATCAGACAAAAGAAAACTGCTTTTTGGTGGCAGCAAGTATTTCTGCCCCATTAAAGTAATCACTTTTGTAAAGCTAGAGTTGTTTTCAACAACCCTTGAAAGTAAATCCTGCTCTGTAACAGACACATCGTCTTCCATCAATTGTAATGTCTCAAGTTTCATTTCATTCAGAGAAGGCAAATGTTTTGCCATTTCACATAATTCCGACAAATTGCAGGCATCAACTGGTAAAGGAAAGGGCTCACTACATTTATCCTGTTTGTTAGAAAGCAGATAAAGAAAACCACTTTTGAGTCCTTCTTGGACTAACTGTGAAGATCCATCCAAAATCAGCTCCCTGATCTGTAAGAGAAATTTTTTAAAAAACATGAAAAGAAGGACATTGACATTAAAACAATTTAATAAGAAATAAAATTCTTACTATTCGAATATCTGAATTTATAGATCGAAATCAACATTCTTCATGCTTACAATAAAGCATTATACTAGAATGAAAAGAATGTATTAGTATACATTTGTACTGTTGTTACCTAATTGTAGAATGAAAGAAACCTCAGAAATGTACCAAAAATTAAATCAAGTACTATACATAGGAAATAAATCCTTATAAATTTATAAAATGAACTTGATAATCTGAATATTTCTAGAAGAAAAAGGTATTTCTAATCTATGAAGACAAGTTTAAATCACATTTAATTTTACATTTTTCTAGTGGTATAATTGTAAAATAAATACACCTTTGATTTAGCCTAATATAGATTGAATTTTGGGTAAAAAAGTCATTCTTTTAAATGAACATGTGCTGATTTGGAGTTGTTATATACCCCAGGAAAGGCCATGTTCTTTTCATCCATTCTTGTAGATGCAGACCTATTGTGGGTGGCACCTTTTGCTTAGGTTTTTTCAATTGAGAAGTGACCCAGCCCATTTAAGATGGGTCTAACTCCTTTACTGGAGCCCTTTATGGGAAGCCGAAAGGTAGAAACACAGAAAGAGTTTAGAGAGAAATGCCCAAAACACCCAAAAAAGCAAAAAGGACCCACAGGAGATGAGAAAGCCACTGAAACCCAGAACCCAGGAGAGAAGGACTAGCACTTCTCACCACGTGCCTTCCCAGTGACAGAGGAACCCCAGATGCCTGCAACTTCTCCTAAGAGAAGGTACCTTCCTCTTGATGCCTCAATTAGGTCATTTTTATAACCTTAGAACTGTAAATCTGTAAGCTAATAAATACCAAAAGAGAACATATAAACAAAGTTTTGAAAACATAGAAACTAAAGTAATGTAAAAATAAAAGTCTGGTTATTCAGTTATAAAAAGGAATGAAGTCCTGAACATATGACAACATGGATAAACCTTGAAGACATCAGGTTGAATGAAATAAGCCAGACACAAAAGGATAAATATTATATGATCGCACTGATTTGAAGTAATTAGAATAAGAAAATTCATAAAGTCAGAATTTAGAATACAGGTTACCAGGGATGGGGTGGGGAGATAACAAGGGAGGTTAAGGCTTAAAATGTATAGGGTTCCTATTTGGAATTATGGAAATGCTTGGGTAAATGATGATGGTGAGGGTAGTACAACATTGTGAACATAATTCAAAGCACTGAAATAAGTATCTGAATGTGATTAAAAGGATGAAATGTTAGATTGTATATATGGTAACAGAATAAAAACTTTTTAAAACTCCATGGAGTGGCTTGGGGCTGCCTGGGGCCCCCCATCCAGGCTGCCAGGTGCCCCCTCCTCCCCTCAGGGCACACAGATATATTATATATAAAGTGAAAAAAAAAAAAACCCAAACTACAAAAACTACACAAACAGGAAATCCTAAGTTAAACCATGGACTACATTTAAAAGTACAATTATAAAAATGTGCTATCATCAATTATAACCAAGGTTTCACACCAATGCAAAGTGTTGGTGATGGGTTGATAGGAAGCCTGTATTTTATGCATAAAAGTTCTATAAACCCAGAAACTCTATAACAAATAAATAAGATAGATAGATAGATAGATAGATAGATAGATAGATAGATAGATAGATTTTTAAGAAGCAGGAAAATACATTACCAGAAAAAAAATTCACTCAACAGAAACAGACACAAAAATTACACAGATGATGCAATTAGTGGAAAAGGTTGGGCAGCTTTGCTTGAAGCCAGTTTAAAAGATTGGAGGGCGGAAGGATTTATTACAACCATATTTCATATGTTCAAAAGTGTAAAAAAAAAGAGCATCTTAAAAGAGATATGGAAGCTATAAAAAAAGAAAAAAATCAAACTTCTAGAGATGAAAACTACAGTATATGACTCGACAAAACTGGTTTGAATTGACATATTAAACCCTGAAGAAGAAAACATGAGTGTACCTGAAGACAGCAATAAAACTATCCAAAAGGAAATAGAAAAAATATCAAACCAAAAACTGAAGACTATCAAAGAGCTGTAAGACAACTTCAAGTGATCTAATATATGTGTAATTGGAATCAATAAAAAATAAAAGCAAGAAGAGAGGACAAGGGCAGTGCGATGGTGGCTCAGTGGGAGAATTCCCTCCTGCCATGCCGAAGACATGGGTTCAATTCCCGGTGCCTGCCCATGCAAAAAAAAAAAAAAAAAGCAAAGAAGAGGGGACAAAACTGTGGCTTCTTCCTATGCCTTTCCCTTCCCAATAAGGCCTTCAATAATAGGATTAAAAATCATCCTGATTCAGCTAGACCACACCTTAACTGAAGCACAGAGGTCCTTACAATGAGTTCACATGCATGGGAATGGATTAAGATACTATTCTGGGGTACATAACTCCAAGCTACACATTCTAACACTAGTTAAGAGAAAACTGGAGTAAGGCAAAGTGGATTTCAGAAGAATGAATATTACCAGAAATAAAGAAGGTCATTTCATAATAATAAAGAGGTCAATTTATCATGGAAGCATAACAATCCTAAAGGTATTTTAAACAGGGTTTCAAAATACATGAAGCAAAAACTGATAAAATTATAAGGAAAAAGAGTCAAATCTATAAATATAAACAGGTTTTTCAATAACTGCTCTCAAACAGCTCTGCTTACTGATAGAATAAACAGACAAAAAAATCAGTAAGGATACAGCACTATCACCAACTTGACCTAATTGACATTTATAGACTGTTCTAAAGAACAACAGAAGAACACACACAATGTTTACCAAAATAGAACATGTCCTGGGTCATAAAACAAGTCTCAATAAATTTTTAAAGATTCATGTCATACAAAGTATGTTGTGGCTCAAAATAGAATTAAACGCGGTACATGGGTAGTTCGGTGGTAGAATTCTCGCCTGCCACACAGGAGTGCCAGGTTCAATTCCCCACCCATGTACCCCCAAAATAAATTCAACAAATGCTGCTGCAATAATGGGATATTCAAATGGAAAAGAATGAAATGTGACCCCCACCGCACAGCATACAAAAAAAAGAATTAAATAAGAAATCAAGAACAGAAAAATCAATTGAAAATCCCTATATATTAGAAACTAAATAAAACACTTTTATATGATCTACAGGTTAAAAAGAAAAACAAAGAGAAATTAGAAAGTGTTTTGAATTGAATGAAAATGAAAACACAGCATATTCCAATTTATAAGATACCACTAAAATAATACTTAGGGGGAAATATATAGCACTAAATATCTATCTTATAAAAGAGGAAAGGTTTGAAACTAATGACCTCAGCTTCTATCTCAAGAAACTAGAAAAAGAAGAGCAAAAATTAAATACAAAGTAAGCAAAAGAAATGACACAATTAAGATCAAAACAGAAATCTGTGATAGGAAATAAAAAACAACAGTGAAAATAAAAGCTGGTTCTTTGAGATCAAGAATACTGATAAATCTCTAGCTAGACTAATCAGGACAAAAAGAGAGAAAACACAAACCTCCAATACCAGTAACGAGATGTGAAATTATGACAATTCTACAGATATTAAAAGGATAACATGGGAGTACTAACCTATTAAATATGCCAACAAAGAAAAAAATCTTAAACACAGCTAGAAAAAAAGAAAATAATATATACAGAGAAACAAGTAAAAACACGTCTCATCAGAAATCATGGATGCCAGTATCCTTAAAATACTAAAATAAAAAAACAGTCGGCAGTGAAAAAACTATCAGAAAAGAAAGTAAAATAAAGACATTTCTTATATGAAGAAAAAAAATAGAGAATCTGATGCCAGCAAACTTAACGCACAAAGCATGCTAAGAAAATTTTTCAAGCTGAAGAGAAATGAAACCAGAGGAAACGCAGGATCTTCAAAACCAAAGGAAGAGCAATAAAAATGATAAATATACAAAAGGATTACTCCACCCCAACTTTTTAAAAATATGTATGCTTGCTTAGAGCATATGTTAATAATATTACCTGGTAGAGTTTTCAATGTATATAGATGCAACATAACAACTATAACATAAAAATCAGTCAGGGTAGACAGGAAGCTATAGTTGCAATATTTTAAGTGAAGTGATACACAACAATAATTCCAAGACTGTGAAAGATTAGGTATATATCATAATTTCTAGAGCAAACATTTGAAACATTATAAGAAAAGATATAATCAAAATGCCAACAGATAATTAAAAATGGAATACTAAAAACATATTCCAATAAGACAAAAAAAGGCAGAAAAGGTGGAATGAGTGAACAAAAAAAGCAGAGAGGGACAAACAAAATAAACAACTGAAAAATGGAATTAAGTCAAATCATGTTAAATTATATTAAATGTTAATGGTCTATATCTGATTAAAAGGTTAAGATTGAAAGAGTAGGTAAAAAAAGAAAGAGCCAACTATATGCCGCCTATAAGAGATACTGTTTAAATATTAAAAGACAGTAAACATAAGAAGGCTGGAGTGACTATTTTAATACATAAAATAGACTTTAAGAGACACAGTATTAGTAAAGACCACAGAGGACATTTCATAACGATAAATGTGTCAGTTCACCAGGGAGACGTAGTACTCATAAATATGTGTACACCTATTCACAGTGCCTCAAAATTCATGAAGCAAAAAAATGGCAGAATAAAAGGGAGAGATAGACAATTAATTATAGGAGATTTTAACACTTCTCTCCCAGCAACTGACAGACCAACTAGACCATAAATTTCTAAAGACATAGAGTTCTGAACAAAACTATCCACCAACTTGCCCTGACATTCACAGAACACTATATCCAATATCTATAGAACACATATTCAATTGTACACAGTACCATCACAAAGACAAGCTATACGCTGAGCCATAAAATAAGATTCAGTAAACTTTATAGGATTGAAATCATCACAGATAATTAATTTAATTTAATTTATTCTAATTAAATGAGAAATCAATAACAAGATTTCAAGGTAAACCCCAAAGAAACAGCACACTTCTAAATAATGCATATAGTTCAAAGAAGAATTCATAAGGAAATTAGAAAACATTTTGAATTGAAAGAAAATGAAAATACTAAATGTCAAAATGTGTGGAATGTAACTAAAGCAGTGATTACAGGGAAACTTTCAGCTTTAAATGCTCATATTAGAAAAGAAAAAGATCTAAAATCACTGACCTACAGCTCCACTTAAAGAAGTTAGAAAAAGAAAAGCAAAGTAAACGCAAAGTAAATAAAAGGAAGAAAATAATAAAGAGCAGAAATCAACAAAATTAAAGACAGAAATTTAAACTGTTAAAGAAAATTAACAAAGTCAAAAGCTGGTTCTTCAAAAAAATTTTAAAAATTGACAAATCCATATGTTTCTTTCACAATAAAAAATGTTAAATAAAAAAACTTGACAAACTAGCTATAAAGAGAAAGAACACAAACCTATAATATCAGGAATAAAGTTTATCACTACAGGGTGGGCCACGGTGGCTCAGCAGGCAGAGTTCTCACCTGCCATGCCGGAGAGCTGGATTCGATTCCTGGTGCCTGTCCACATACAAAAAAATAAATTTGCACTACAGATCCTACAGATACTAGGAAAGTACATTAACTCCAGACCCAGATCAATTCCCAAGTGAGTAACATCAAGGAATAAAAAACACCAATTTTAACACAAACTTCACCTGACAAAAATTATAGATATTTATAAGAGTATCTGGGACTAATTAATATTCCAAATAAAATAGTACCAAATAAAATCATTTGAAAAATGATACATCATCACCATTTGGAAAATATTCTACAAATGCAAGGATGATTACAGAGGAAGAAAAATTACAGAAAAAGGTTAAAAGAAAAATCAACTATTCAATCTCCATAGATGTTTAAAAGATTTTGAAGAAATTCAATACTCATGCTTGATCATAATACTCAAAAAAAAAAATGGAAAAAAATTTTAAATAAAATAAAATAAATGGAAAGTTCTTATTGTTATTTCCAACTCAGTCCAAAATCCAATATAGCTTAATGGGGAAATCATCCTTACTAAGTCAGAAACAAGAACTGCTTCTCTTGCAAATATTATTTAATATTGTATTGTATTTTCCAGCCCATACAATCAGACAAGAGAAAGAAATTAGAGATATGACTAGAAAAGTATAGGTAAAACTATTACAATTTGCAGGAGTAATAACTGTATACCTGCAAAACCAAAAACAGTACATTAAAAAAAAATTACTGCAACTTAAGAAATTTGCAAGGCCTTAGTAAAGAAAACTTCATAGAATGACACAACAGAAACTTGAACAAATGCAAAGACATTTATGTTATGTTAATGTTTTCCTAATTTAATTTATAAATTTAACTTGATGCCATAAAAATTCCAAAAGGAGTTTTTCCACCAAGATATTAAAATTGATCTTAAAATTCATATGCAAAAAATAAGAATTTTAAATAGCCAGAAAAATACTATAAAAGAGAAACAATGAAGAAAGTATAGGTTTGGTGGCACTAGCACTACCAAATATTAAAATATATTCATATTATATTCAAATATAAACCTCAAAAGAGACTGGCAAATGAAAAGAAAGACAGACAAATGAAATAAATTTCAAAGTCCAGAAATAAACTCAAATATATAGGTTAGTTTAGCAAATTTATCATCTCAAATTAGCAATGAAAAATTCAATAAATAATGCTGGGACAATGGGAAGCCATCTGGGAAAAAGATAGATAGATCCATACTACATACTTTCACTATGATGAAACCTAAATGGATGAAAGATTTAAATGTGAAATAAAACCATAAATGTTCTATAAAAAAAGTAGGGACATTCTTTTATAGAGCTGGAGAAGAAACATCTTTCTAATTATGACTCAAAAATTTAGAGGCCATAAAAGAAAAAATTAATAAATTCAACTAAATAAAAATGAAATATTGTCTCCATGGCAAAAAAACAATTATATTTAAGATTGAAATTCAAATGACAAACTAGGGAAAATAGATGTGCAACCTAAGTTACAAACAGCTAATTTCCCTAACATATGAAGAGCTCTTCTAAATTAATAAGGAAAAGAATAACTCAATTTTTTAAATGTGCAAAGGAAACACTTTTTTTAACCATATGTAAGTATGCTTAACTCCACCAATTATAAGAGAAATAGAGAAATGCAAAATCCATATTGAAATACTATTTTTCACCTAACAAATCAGCAAAGATAAATACACTGATAACATATCATGATGGTGAGAATGTGGGAACAGGCAAAACTCTTTCCTGAGACAAAATAAAGTATCAATGGAGGAGAGATTCCAGAGTCGAGAGATTATCCTGGAGGTTATTCTAATGCATTAAATAGATATCACCTTGTTAGTCAAGATGTAATGGAGAGGCTGGAGGGAACTGCCTGAAAATGTAGAGCTGTGTTACAGTAGCCATGTTTCTTGAAGATAATTGTATAATGATATAGCTTTCACAATGTGACTGTGTGATTGTGAAAACCTTGTGTCTGATGCTCCTTTTATCCACCTTATCAATAGACAAGTAAAACATATGGAATAAAAATGAATAATAGGGGGAAAATGTTAAAATAAATTTAGATTGAAATGCTGGTGATCAATGAGGGGGAGGGGTGAGGGGTATGGTATACATGAATTTTTTTCTGTTTACTTTTTATTTCTTTTTCTGAATAGATGCAAATGTTCCGAGAAATGATCATGATGATGAATTTGCAACTATGTGATGATACTGTGAATTATTGATATATATATGTAGAACGGAATGATCAAAAGTTAAGAATGTTTGCATTTGTTTGGTGTTTTTTGGATTTTTTTTTAAAATTAAAAAATTATAAAAAAAAAACTTTCTTTCCAGTATGCTAATAAAATGGTATAAAATCTACAGTAGCAACTGAGCAATATCTATCAAAATGCTCAAATACTCTGATCCAGTCACTCTACTCCTTGAAATCTGTCCTGCAGATACATACATACATGTGGAAAATGACATCTGTTATGGGTTGAATTGTACCTTCCAAAAAGAAATGTTCAAAACCTAATCCCTGGTCCCATGAATGTGATTAATTAAAATGAGGTCAAATAGGATTAGGGTGTACCTAATCCAATATGACTACTGTCCTTATGAGAAGGGGAGATCTGTACACAGACACACTGACACCAGAGAGAATGCCCAGTGAATACAGAGGAGGCAGACACTGCAGAGAGGCATCTACAAGCCAAGAAACTATGAAAATCATCCAATACCAGAAGTTAGAAGAGGAAACGAAGGATTCTCTCTACAGATTACAGACGGAGCAAGGCCCTACCAAAATCTTGATTTCAGACTTCTCGCCTCCAAAACTATGAGACAATAAATTTCTATTGTTTTAAACCATTCAGTTTGTGGTACTATGTTATGGTAGCCCTAGGAAACAAAGACAGTGACTAAATGCCAATTCAAGACTAAGTAAATAGAATTATGAAAGATGATGAGATATAAAACAATTTGCAAAATATCTTTAAGTGAAGGGGGAAAAGTAAGGTGCAAAAATGCATGTAGTATGTTACCATCTAAAATAAAAAAGGAGAGAGAATATTTGTACACACTGCCTTTGAATACATATACACCTCCTCTGAATGGATGGATACACTGGGACAAGGAAACTGGGCACTTATGGATGAGAATTAGAGAAAGATTTTTTACTGTATTCTTTTTTTTTTTGGCCATGGGCAGGCACCGGGCACTGTATGCTTCGGTACACTTTAAATTTTGTCAAATGAATGTATTATCTGCCCAAAAATAAATAAGATTACTATTAAATAAATTAAAAGTAAATCTGATCATGTTACCTGCTTTCAAGAGCTTCCCACTACCCTTAGAATTAAGTCTAAATGTCTTTAAATGGGCTTACAAAGCCTAACACAAAGCCTTACAAAGCCTTCTACTTCTTACCTCTCCCGTTTCATCTCTAACCACTCTCACCTGCAAGCTCCACAAGCCAGCCAGCCTGAAAACATTTCAATATGGAAAACAAACAACATTCCATACTGCTTCTAACCTTCAGCAAATGTTATTGTTCTCTAAGCCTAGAACATTCTTCATCACTGTCTTCAAATGAGTAATGTCTACTCAAAGGATTCCAGCTTAACAAACATCACTGCCTTCATAAAGCTTTCCTTTACAACCCCCTGCACAGACCTGGGTACGACATCCATTTGTTGTGCCCCCAAAATATCCCATAATTCTACCATATAAATTCTACTTAATTATAGTACCCTAGAATTCTACTTCAATGTGCTTTTTATACTATATTGTAACTTAGTTTATCTGGTGACCCTCAAGATTGTAAATTCTGTGATATAGGGACTACATGTATCTCCATCTCTTCTCAAATCCTAGGACTGACACAATATAGCTGGCATTCAATGAATATTTTTAAGCAAATTAAATTAACTTAAAGACTGAGTGAGTGAATGTATGAACGTGTAAGTGAATAAATGAACTAAATGGGAAAAAAGAGAGTAAGACAGATTCCTTCAGTAAAGGAAGTAAATAAAGCAAGTTGTATTCCAGGCTTTTACTTGATGCATGTCACGTGACAACCTACATATCTTAGCTATTAACCACTCTGCTACCAACTTTTTTAATGGTTTATTCTTGAATGCCGCATTACAGCAAACAGACTTTAATTTCTATGAAATTATTAACTGAAAATAAATGCCCATATATTGTTATTCAAAATGTGCTCCTACTACTCTTATTTAGAGATAAGAGCTCTAAACAAGATTTTGAAAATAAATATCCTGTTTTATGACTTTTTTTTTTCCCCTTGGGCAGATGGTCTGGGAATCGAACCCGGGTCTCCTGCAATGAAGGCAAGCATTCTACCACTGAATCACCTGTGCATGCCTATTTTATGACTTTTTAAGAGCTTAAATTCCTTCTGTAGCACACAAATACTTCATAAACTATAGTTATCAGTAACAGTCACAAAAATGCTAGTTCATTTAGCAATCTTGATACATTTGAAGTCAAGAAATTCTACTCACTAATATCATTTAGTATCTTAAAGTAAAATTATTCATCTTTCTTATATCATATCATACCCTGGAATTTTGTATGCATATTTCTGCAGTTTAATTCTTACACGTAGCATTTTCAGGCAACAGGTGTGTTTCCAAAATTAAAAGACAGAGCAGACTTTTAGTATTTAAAGATTTAACACTTGTCTATTCAGCTATCTTCAGTTCATTTAAGATCCAATATCCTATCACCATCTTAATTCAACATGTCAAAAACTTACTTTAGTATCATCCCTTCTAAGCCCAATTTCAACCTTAATTTTCCCATCCAGTCAACGGTACTCCATAGGTAACAGGCCTAAAATATTTGTGAACCCTTTGTTTCTTCTCATTTCTTCAACTTCTCAGTTCATTTATCTCTAAGTTCTAGAAATACATCCTTGACAATACTCACACTTTCTTCTGTCACTGATAAGTTGTTTTTAGTTGTTTTACATACAGACAATAGGCTTTTATAAAATCTGTAACTAAGATAGTTTAAGTTTGTTTATATTGAATAGGGGAAACTAAAAGAAGAATTTGAATTTTTAATAAAAATTGGTTTAAACTGTTCGTTATTATAAAAATAATAAATCACTCCATTATTAAACTCTAATCTTGATCAAAATGATTACTTGATTTTAAGAATATCCTTATTATCCATTCTTTATACTATATAAAGCAGAAATTTTCCTATGTGATCAATAAATATTTTACACCTACCTTTGTATGATATTCCATAGCATCCAATTCACCTTGATTGAAAGCAACACATCTTTTACGCTTCTAAAAGATAAATTACAAAAAAGTTGTCATCTATCACAATATTGATCTTTTGAAATGTATCTGTGCTTCTTTTCATATTTATACTTCGTAATATTTATATGATATTTTTCATAATGTCTATCCCAGATTTTAAGAGGTAATATGTCAAAGTCAAAATTAATGCAAAGGGCTTAAAAGGATAAAGTGGCAGCTTTTCCAAAGTAAAAATAAACAAATAAATACCAATTTAATAGTCTTTGGGTTCTCCCCTCCTGGAAGCCCAGAATTTTCCAGAACATCAATTTCTGGTTTCTTTGCACCCAAGAGTTCAGTTCTCAGCTTATCTCTTTTCTATCACATTTCTCTATAAGCTACGAGAAGAAACCAGGCTGCACTTTCTACATTTAATTTGGAGATCTCTTCTGCTAAATATCCAAGTTTATGGCTTTTAAAATCTGCCTTCCAGCCAAAGCCACTAGTTAATTTTGCCAGATTACCTGCCATTTTAAAACAAGTATCACCTTCCTTCCAGTCTGTAATGACAAATGTCTCATTTCTGTCTAGAGCCTGGTCAGTGTTATCTTTAGAGTCCACATTTCTACCAAGATTCTCTTCAAAACATTCTAGGCCTTCTCTATCAAGCTCCTCACAACTCCTCCAGATCTTTCCCCTTATCCATTTAAAAAGCTGTTCCAACATGTTTGGTATTTGCAAACCACAGCAGCACACAACTCCTCAGGTACCGAAATCTGTTCTACTTTGCTAGCTGCCGGAATGCAATATACCAGAAACAGAATGGCTTTTAAAAAGGGGGATTTAAGAAGTTGTTAGTTTACAGTTCTAAGGCCAAGAATATGTCCCAACTTAAGTCTACAGAAATGTCCAATCAAAGGCATCCAGGGAAAGATACTTTGGTTCAAGAAGGCCAGTGAAGTTCAGGGTTTCTCTCTCAAGTGAGAAGGCACATGGTGAACATGGTCAGTTTCTCTCTTGGCTGGAAGGGCACATGGTGGGCAAGGCGTCATCTGCTAGCTTTCTCTCCTGGCTTCCTGTTTCATGAAGCTCCCTAGGAAGTTTTCCTTTTTCATCTCCAAAGGTCACTGGCTTGTGGGCTCTCTGCTCCTCATGCTATGTCCTTCTCTGCTCTCTCTGAATCTCAACTGGCAGTGGTTCTCTTTATACAGGACCCGCAACACTCTCGTTGGCTCCATTTGCTCTGGACCTGTAAAACTCTAGACAAGTCATTTGCTGCCAACAAACAAAGGAGGAACATTCATAGGATACATATCGAAAACCTGCTGGGCAAAGTCCATTAGATTTCAAAGTCTGAGAGTGTAGGCCCTTGGAAAGGGTGGGACTGCCACTTTCAGAAGCCTTAAAGATGAATGACTCTCAGACATGCCGGCCATGTGCCCTTCCAGCCGAGAGAGAAACTGACCATGTTCGCCATGTGCCTTCTCACTTGAGGGAGAAACCCTGAACTTCATCGGCCTTCTTGAACCAAGGTATCTTTCCCTGGATGCCTTTGACTGGACACTTCTATAGACTTGTAATTGAGACATTTTCTCAGCCTCAGAACTGTAAACTAACAACTTCTTAAATCCCCCTTTTTAAAAGCCATTCCATTTCTGGTATATTGCATTCCGGCAGCTAGCAAACTAGAACAAATAGGCAATGAAAAGTCACCCCCAACCTTATCGGCTATTAATAAGAACTAGTACCCACATAATAAAATGTGGCACCAGCACCCATGGAGCATAAGGGAGCTGTGATACAGTATGAAGTTACCAGAGCCACCTATTAGTTGATATTCGTGGTATAATTAATCTCAACATTCTTTCCGAAAAGAGGAATTACCCATGTACTATCATCAAAATAAATCCCAATATACTAGCTCTTTATGACTGATCTGAAAGTTAGTTACAAATCAGCTATATAAATAATGTTCTCTATCTAACAACTCTTTAGACAAGAACATACAAAACTGTACAATACAGAGCAGGTACTCTGCACTTTTTATTGTTAAAAACCCAGCACTTGACTTATTGCCAAACCTCTAGCAGGCTAATAATAAATGTTTCTTAGTTGAATAAATAAATGCACTTAAGGTAAAGCTAACTACATCATTTGATTTGGCATATCAGAAATAAGTCCTGTCAAAGTAACATTCATTATATATGTTCATCTATATTTCTCCATATCAAAATATAAGAAATTTGTCCAACATAAAAGACTAAACCTTAAAAGATAATACATATACTCTGTAAATTCCAAATGCTTGCTTTTTGTCTTAATTAGTAAATTATGACAAATTACTTATATATTATTTTACTAAGATCTCCAACAAGACTATACATCTTCTTTTCTAACACTTAACAGATGCTCAATACATATTTGTCAAAATGGAAAAAAAAGGTAATATGCAAGTAGAAATCACAAGAACATTAAAATTTCATCTTCAAACACCTGTAAAACAGTGCAATAAATTATGTCTAGTTCTTTTCTTTTTCTAATTCTCAGCATGCTTTCTTATTGATTTAATATCTTTCTTCCTCATCAATTATAAGATCGATGAGGACAGGGACTATGCTTATCTTGTCTCATCACTCTGTATAATGACAAATAGAAGATCTCTTGTACAAATGACAAATACAATGAGTGAATAATGAATGTTATTCCTATCTCTAACAAAGAAAACACTACTATATTTATAAACTTTGTTTAATATCACTAAACTCTTCAAAGACAAAAAAGAAAAAATTAAAGTATAACTAATTTTCTCCTGTATTGCCTTCTCGAAACTCTATTAAAAGATTGCACCAGTGTGTGCATACAAACATACATATTACAAGCATGCACATTTTTCACAGTAGCTTTCTCCTTCCACCACTAAGCTTTAATTACCTGTCTCACAAGGAACAGGGCCCTAAAAATATCCCAAAAGCCATTTATTGCTTCAGAGTTTCACAGAGAAGGAAACAAGTTTTAAACATGCAACCAGTACAAACACCTAGGCAATATAAATACCTACATGTTTGTGCGTTTAATTTACAGATTATTCACTTTCCAACTAACTTTCTTCTGTTTTGCAAATTTAGTCTTATAGTAATGGTAGAGCATTAGAAAAGAGTTACAAATTACTCTGGATACGCTAAAGCCTTCTTATGCTTTATTAATTCTTCCTTATATTTACTAAATCACAAGACATTGGAGATATTAGAATGATTATTTATTTCTGTATTTCCTACAGAAAAATTAATATTTCTGAAAACTTTCTACCTTCTGAGTAATAGAAATGGAGACCTCTTTTTTAACACCATCCATTAGATCTTCCTTACTTTGTCGGCATTCTTTGTGAACAGCTGGAATTATATAGGGTTTGGTGACATCAAATAGTTCAGCTCGAAAAACATATTTTTGTATGAACATTTCAGAATTTCTTCCATCATCATTCTCTGGCTTAGTGGTAGAGTCAGAAGCAATAAATGTAGAACCTCCAAAAGAGGACATGGAATCCTTTACAGGAAAACCAAAGGGAGCAGAAGCAGTGGACTCATTTTTACTGCAACAAGGTTTGTGATGCTGGTGAAGTTGATAGTTTATTTTATTAATGAAAGAAAGATGATCCAGTAACCATCCAGGAGGCAACTGGTGCACCACAGACATTCTTTTCCTTAAAATTAATGTCTCTGGGATTTAGGGAAAAGAAGTAAAACCCAACTTTCCAGATCAAGTTCTTACTGTATTTAGGTAAAAATATACTTCATACAAACAGGACAATTTGATAGGTACGTATATAAACATTAAATGTATCCAGAAGAGAATTTTCTAACATTCATGATATGGTAATATACATATCTGGAGCAGTTCTAAGGAAAATTGCAACTTTCATATTTCAAAATCATCAGTCGTCTTGGCTAAAGGGCAGTAAAACCTGGTCTTATTTCTGGAATCCCAATATGATCTTTCTCTCTTTCTGGGCTGTCCACAGCCTCCTTGCTTTGATCTTGGATCTAGCACTAAGAACACATCCTTCAAGTTAGGAAATCAGTGGATCCTTAAAAGCTGAAAGTATCCTGTCAAAGCAAAAAACACCACATTATCTATAGGAATTTATCATTTTTTTTAAAACACAACAACATACAAACACAAACATTCTTACCATATGATCATTCCATTCTTGGTATATAATGAAAAATTCACAATATTATCACCCTGATCATTTCTTAGAACATGTGCATCAATTCAGAAAAAGAAAAAAGCTCATATATATAATACCCCTTACCCCCTCCCTCTCACTGACTGCTAGTATTGCCATCTACCCAATATATTTTAGCCTTTGTTTCCCTTATTTTTTTCTATACCCCTTACCCCTCCCTTTCATTGATCACTAGCATTTCAACCTACTAAATTTATTTTAACATTTGTTCCCCTTATTATTTATTTTTAATCCATACGTTTTACTCATCTGTCCATACTGTAGATAAAAGAAGCATTAGACACAAGGTTTTCACAATCACACAGTCACATTGTGAAAGCTCTATCATTATACAATCATCTTCAAGAAACATGGTTACTGGAACACAGCTCTATATTTTCAGGCACTTCCCTCCAGCCTCTCCAATATAGCTTAACTAAAAAGGTGATATCTGCACAATGCATAAGAATAACCTCCAGGATAACCTCTCAACTCTGTTTGAAATCCTTCAGCCATTGACACTTTATTTTGTCACATTTGTCTCTTCCCCCTTTTCATCAAGAAGGTTTTCTAAATCCCTTGATGCTGAGTCCCAGCTCATTCCAGGATTTCTGTCCCACGTTGCGAGGAAGTTTTACACCCCTGGGAGTCATGTCCCATGAAGAGAGGGGGAGGGTAGTGAGTTTACTTGCCATGTTGTTAGCTGAGAGAAAGGCCATGTCTGAGCAACAAAAGAGGTTCCGTGGGGGTGCCTCAGGCCTAATTTTAAGTAGGCTTAGCCTATCCTTTGTGGGGATAAGTTTCATTTCAACAAACCCCAAGATTGAGGGCGTGGCCTATTGCTCTGGTTGTCCCCACTGCTTGTGAGAATATTAGGAATTCTCTACATGGGGAAGTTGAGGAATTCATCATTTTTAATGAGTCACAGAAACTCAAGGGAAGGTACTAGCAGGCCAGTCCTTGTTTTTTCAAACTACATTTCCAATAGTCTCCAGTATCACTGCTCTACTTAGCCACCACTACCAATGAAGTTAACAGTGTAAAAACAAAAAGACTAAAAATGACTGGTCGAGGCAGAGCAACAGCAGAAACACTAAAGAGCAGAAGGGTCCAGATGTAATTGCTTCTGAGCAGTACTTCTCTGGCAACTAGGTTTTTCAAAAGATCTTTATCTTTTTTCAAAAGATGGTTTACAGTTCTGAGTATTACTTTCTAAATCTAGTGTAGTGGAGAACTGAAGAGAGGAACAGAATAAGAAATAAGTGGTTAACAGCACACTTACTAGTAATGGCATTTAGATTCAAACTTCTAATTCCATTTATTAACAGTATGACCATAGAGAAGTTATTTGATCTCACTGAGCCTCAATTTCATCCATTTTTATGATGTCTCAGTGAGTAATTCAGAGAAATAAATAAGATAATCTACGTGAAGTGCTATGCACAGTACCCTACAAGAAGCAATTGCTCAAATGAACAGTAACTGCTGCTGCTACTGGGGATGGTACTCCCAGTATCGGTCCCCATTACAGAGAACCACTTGTGGTGAGGAGGCCCGGTAATAGGTAGGGAAAGCTAGAAATTTAGAAGGCAAGACTGGAACTCAGACAGGAAAGATGACTTGCCCAAAATTACAACTCTAGTTAATGGCATAACTGTTCCTAGGCCCAATTATCCAGACTTTGGCTCTGAGCTCTTCCTCCACCCCTTACCTACCCCCACCACTCTCCAGGTGCAGGGCAGCGTCGGTCTCAAACGCAGGAAAGTAGGAGTCCAATTTGAGTAAACTGCCTGCTGTGCTTGGAGCACCTCTTTGCCGCACTACTTCATTCTCTGCTTCACACCTACCCCTCACGGCCAAACGCTCGCTTCCTCCTTGCTTCTCGCAGGCCACCGCTAGAGGACCAGGAGACCCTGGCCAGCAGTCAAATCCCAAGCTGAAATCCAGGCGACCGCCCCAACGGCACAATTCTCGGAACCGGCTGCACCCACACTCAGCAGCAGCTACCTCCTACCTCACCGCTTCCGTGGTCGGAAAAATGCACGCTATCTGCCCAACCCCCTGTAGTGAAAATAGCACACATTTAATTAGTGACCATGGAAGACCAAAGAGCATTCATGGCAAAGGAAAAAAATAGTCAACAGGCGCAGCCATGTTGCTGTACGGAAAGGGCGTTTCCGGGGCGACTTCAAACGCTCAGACTTTTCATCACAGTCGCAGACCCCTTGGGTCTTCACACCTAAATTGAGGGGTTGGAGCAGACTTCGTAAGGATTCTTACAAGCTTCCAGGGACGCCGACAGGCCTCGCGACACAGCACGCCGCACGCGGAGTTTCGCGACGAGGAGGCGGTGCGCGGGTACTACGCACGCGCGCGTACGCACGCGTAGTGGCGTCACGTCGGCGGAGATTTTAAAATTCGAACAGCGCGGGCAGCGAAGGAAGGAGTCGGCGTTTGGGCGCCTGCTGTGTTTCTCGGGTGGGATTGGCACCGTTTATAAAAATTCGGTCCCTAGGTCGTGTCCGGGAGCCGGAAAGAAGGTGAGTGACTAATGGGAGTCGACTCATAGAACATATGTGGGTGAATTTTGTTTCGGACCATATCGTTCTGGCAGAGGAAGAGAGGGTGCCAACAACTTAGGTTCAGAGGCCCCGAAGGAGGACGATATTGTAGGGTTGGCTGTGGTAACAGGTCTCCGGGCCGAATCGGTGCGCGGCGCTGGTTTCCCGGAGTCCTATAAATTTCTACTGGCAGTAAATTTCCCGTGGTGGGGGTGCCTGGGGATCCATTGATGGGAAGAAGACAAGCTGGAGAGGGAGAAGGAAAGGAACTGAAGGTGGGTGGGGCAAGATGAGGAACTGTTATTTGATGTTCTGTGTTTGAGGGCCTAGCGTAGCATCCTGGTGCCGTGTAAGAAGTACGCACGGAATTCTGCATCTTCAGTGGAATTAGGAGCGACATAGAGCTGAGAATGGAAGTGTTGAATAGATGAAAAAGTGTATATTGAAGGAGAAGAAATAGGCGGCCAAAACCAAAAAGGGAAGCGTAATCAGTGTAAAAGACTAAGGGAGTTCCCAGAAAAATCAAAGGATGACCACAGATGTCCGCTTTTCTGAAAGCCAGGACAGAACTCGAGAAGAGTGGGTATTTTTAATGTCTAATGCCACGGAGAGATGAGACAAGACCAAGAGATTTGCCACGTCAAACGTGAGTACCCTAGGAGGTAGCTGTTTCTAGATCTGAAAGGAATGAGATGTTTAATGGGGTCTGAGAAAACAGGCAGCCTATAGGCTGTTCTGTGGATTTATCCTTGTTAAAGGGGAAATTGAAGCAAGTGAGGCAATCATTGAAAAATATAAACTGGGAAATAATGGGTAAGGATAGAGCAGGACAGATTGTCATTAGGAAAAGAGCAAAATAACTATTCTCTGAGACCAAAGAAAACAAAACATTTTGAGGTGGATAGATGTTGAGGGAATCCATGTCGTGGCTGCTGACTTTTCATTCAAATAAGCACAGCCACAAACAGTGATGTGTTCCAGGTTAGAATTCCGGGCAGAGTTCATCTTTATATCTCCCTTGTACATGTGGACAGTATGTGTTTGTGTGTGTTGAATATGTTTTAAATGAAATTATAGATATTCCCTGCAAATGAGGACTTCACAGTACATGAATTGGTAAAAATAACCCAAAAGAAAGAAACAGTGACACTTGGCTGCCTTTTTATTTGGGATAAAGATAGTAGTTGGTGCTTAAGGTGCCTTTTAGATCTAGAAGGATTTTTTTTAATGCTGAATCCATGAATATAGGTCATGAAGCGCAGTTCAGTTTCCACTGGTGGTGCTGGCCGCCTGTCTGTACAGGATTTAAGAGCCCAGGACCTGAATAAACAAGGCCTCTATACCCCTCAAACGTAAGTACCTCCACCTGTGGTTCTGACCAGACTGCCTTATGTCTTGGACAAAGAGATCTGTAAAAATTGTTAATATCAAAGAGATAGTGAGAGTGGTGTTTTGTTGAATCTTACGTGATTCCAGTAGTACCTGATTTTGAGTAATTGAAGGCTAAAAGTGGGCGCTTTACTAGGTGCTGGATTTTATTTCATTTGTTTCCCACAGCCTGATTTCTATTTGTATGTGAAAGGGATTACTACAGCATTCTTTCTTTGATATCACTAACCTTATTAGCTTGCACTCCATATGTGAGTGAAACAATGTTTAGGATTGTCTAGTACATGTCCTTTTGTGGGACTCCAAGCATGGTCAGAGATTTCTCCTATATTCTAAAATTGCTTATTTAAACAGCTTCTGTGCTGTAACTGTCAATTTACTTTGGTGTATCCAACTAGTAAAGCTCTCAATAAGGATATTTGCTATGATGATATGCAATAGTGTAGAATAGTAGTAGTCTGCAGAAAACCTCTCTCTAATCCATTTCCTCCAGGTTTCCTGGGGGGGAAAATTGTCTAAAATAAACTTGCTATCATAAACCATGCTTCTTCCCTATGAGTGATTCTCTCTTCCAGTTAAGAGAAGGGATTTGTAAGTTACAGTAGAACTATATCAATCCTTCTCTTAATACCAGAGTATAAGACATTATCTCTTCTTAAACTTCTAAAGTTTGCATAGTATGAGCCTCTGGTACTTAAAAATGTGAAGGATTTATATTTTTTTCATCTGAACGTTTCAAAGAAAGAAATTTTTTGTACTATTGAGCATTATGGAGTCCAAAAGATTTATACTTGGGATTGTATTAGAAGCTAGAAGTAGACATTGTCGACGGTTTCTTTTTTCTGTGATTCAGATGATATATGTTCTTAAAACTACAACTGCATTCTGATAAAGAGTAGGCTTTGAATTGTACCTGTAAAACCAGAACAAACAAGACAGCATTAAAAGAATTTTTTTGATGTCGTTATCGTCCTATGACTGAACATTTCTCTTTTTTAATTTTTTTCTTTTCGCATAAAGTTGTCAAACACAAATGTACACATTTAAATATAATTGAAATCTAACACAGACATATTTTGTGGTGCTTTTTTCTTAAAATTTTAGCATTATAATTTCTTATTAGCCCATCACATTTATAAGATCTATGATTGCTGCTGGAAATTTTCATGATTTTGAATTATTTTTGTGGGTAATGGTGGGTGTGGGGTTGTTGGTTCCAACATACTACCAAAAGTTTCTTGAGCTAATTTTTTTTTGTATTTGACAAGTAATTTTTCTCCTTTTCTTAAAGCAAAGAAAAACCAGCCTTTGGAAAGTTGAATATAAACAAACCCCCATCTTCTGCATCTGAAAGAAAAGTCTCTGTATTTGGTAAAAGGTAATGATATTTGATTAGTTTTAATGGAAGAATGCTTATAGCTATGTATTGGACTAGGTGCCCTTAGAGTCCAAAAACATTATGTGGCATGTTCCCTTAAATGATTAACAATAGGTATATCTTCTTTAGCTGGTGCTAAGAGATATATTAGCATTTTCAGACTGTTAGTTCATTTTTACACGTGATTGAAACAAGTTGATAGAAAATTCATTACCTACTGTTTTGGTTTGCTAAAGCTGCCAGAATGCACTATACCAGAAATGGGTTGGCTTTTACAATGGGTATTTATTAATTTACAAATTTACAGTTCTAAAGCCATGAAAATGTCCCAGTTAAGGCATCAACACGACAATACCTTCTCTGAAGAAAGGCCGCCAGCATCTGGCATTCCTTTGTCACATGGGAAGGTACATGGCAAATGTCAGCTGGTCCTTCTCTGCCAGGTTGAACTTCTGGTTTCAGTGGCTTTCTTGCTCAGCTCCTCCAGTGCCTTTTTTCCTCAAAGCTCTCTCCAGACTTCCCTTGGTGTTTCTCTCAAATCTCTTAAAGGAGTCCAGTAAGACCCACCTTGAATTGGGTGGGTCACATCTCAGTTGAAACAATTTAATCTAAAGATCCCACCCATGATGTATCTTTATCTGTAGGAATGGATTAAAAGAGCATGGCCTTTTCTGGAATTCATAACAACTTCAAACCAGCACAATATGCAAATCTCTGTTCACACATTTTGTGTTGATTTGCCTATATAGTTTGAGGTATGGGTCTAACTTCATTGTTCTGCATGTGGCTATCCAGTTTTCCCAACACCATTGTTGAAGGGACTAGTTTTTCCCATCGAGTGGACTTGGCACCCTTGTCAAAATCCAGTGGCCCATTCTTTCTTTCTTTAAGCCCAGCTCTGCAAGTAAAATCATTACCCATCCACCCCCACCCCCCACCCACACACACACACACACACATACATGGGACATGACATCCAGGGTATAAGTCTCCCTGGCAATGTGGAACATGACTCCCAGGGATGAGCTTGGCCTTGGCGCTATGGGAGCAACAATGCCTACCAGACCAAATGGGGGAAAAGAAATGTATCAACATAAGGTATCAGTGGTTACGAGATGTCAAATAGAGTTGAGGTCATTCTGGAGGTTATTCTTATGCACACTTCAGTGATGTGTTGCTAATTGCCATGGTATGCCAAACCCCAAATAACAGTATTCCTGTAAACCCTAAAGAAAACCTAGGGCTCTATTTGGAGCTCTATAAGTTTATTATTCAGAAGCCTAAAACCTCCAGATCGTTCCTAAGGCAGGTAAGTCCTGAAACCCAGAATTACCAGTCTAAGCGCATCAACCAATTGCATCACCCTTCCCTAGAACATCAATACCCTTTTTCAACTTGAAGAAGTTATTCCCATTTCAGTTTGTGTCTAAGTTATGTTAACTGCTGTAACCTTTCCTCTTCATTATTTGATCTTTTACTCTGCTCTGAATAAGCAAATTCTGTTTAGTTAAATACATATTTAAAAATTGAACTTTATGTTTGATGCTGATGCTAAAATACAAAATTGCCTTGAAGTAATTTAGACTTGACCACAGAAGGAAGTCGTTTTGACTGACTTTTTAAAAAATATATTTCCAGAACTAGTGGAACTGGATCCCGGAACAGTCAATTTGGTATATTTTCCAGTTCTGAAAAAATTAAGGACCCAAGACCCCTTAATGACAAAGCATTTATTCAGCAATGTATTCGACAACTCTGTGAGGTAAATTTTATAATTTTAAGCTAGTTTAAATTGTGAGTATTCTTAGGAATCTTCCAATAGTTTTTCTACTATAAATGTTTGATGTTTCATAAAAATTATTTTAGTTTCTTACAGAAAATGGTTATGCATACAGTGTGTCCATGAAATCACTGCAAGCTCCATCTGTTAAAGACTTCCTAAAGATCTTCACTTTTATTTATGGTTTTCTGTGTCCTTCTTATGAACCTCCTGATGCAAAGTTTGAAGAAGAGGTTCCAAGAATCTTTAAGGAACTTGGGTTTGTATGTTGTATTTCTTATTAGCCTAGAGAGATTATTGGAACATAGAGAAGAATCAAACGTGAGAGAATAACATTTCTTAAGATGGGTACAATTTATGTAGTATAAATTGAAGAGGCAAAAAAATCCAGCTGTTTGAATGTTTACTGAAGTGAAGGGAGAATAGAAAGGATGGGCTGGTTACCAGAGATTTTAAAGACATGAAAAAGACAGGTTTGAAGACCTCGTGGAAATGGAGTGAGATGAGGTCAAAGAGAACTTCAGAAATTTTAGCTTGGTTTTTAGAGGGTTGATCCTGCCAGTTAAAGAGTAAGCACAGAGGGGGCAGGCCGCTGTGGCTCAGCAGGCATAGCTCTCACCTGCTATACTGAAGGTCTGGAGTTCGATTCCTGGTGCCTCCTGCCCATATGCAAATAAAAAAAAGAGTAAGCACAGGGGGAGGAATGGATTTGAGGATGAAAAGTACATTTAATTTAATTTGGTGTACCTTGAGTTGGAGGGAATAAAAGAATTTGAAGAGAGAAGTCCAGCATATTGTTTGTAAATCAAGTTCTAGAGTTTGTGGGGTGGAGTGAGGGGAGGGTGGGGCTTAGATCAGAGTAATCTGCAGAGAAGAAGCCAAAGAATATACAGTATAATCAGAGAGTAAGATAAGTAAGGACAGAACCTCAACAAATAGATCTTTCTTCTGAGCAAGACTTTGGGGTGTATACATAGGATTCTTAAAATGTAACTTCTTATTTAATTTAACCATTATTTTGACTAAGTTCCCAAAGAAAGTAAGTTAACTTATTTTTTCTAATTTTTGTAGGTATCCTTTTGCATTGTCTAAAAGCTCCATGTATACAGTGGGAGCACCTCACACATGGCCTCACATTGTGGCAGCCTTGGTTTGGCTGATAGACTGCATCAAGGTATTTGGATTTGTCATTTAAAAATGTACACAGGAGAGTTTTTTCCCCCACTCCCAATCCTACTTTTACCAGTTACCTCAATATCTGCTCTAGAGTTTTGCATTTTCAAAGTGCATTTGATTTTAAGTCTTTCAAGCTATTAATATATGATAGAAGAGGTAAAGGAAAAGAAGTATACACTTTAGCAAGGAAATCAATTTGTTTCCATGAATTTTTACAGCTCAAAAAAATGAATAGGAAATTGATTTTTTTTTTTTTTAATTCCATCCACCCACATGACATTCATTAGTTTTGGTTTTTTCTTCTTTTTTAATCAAAATCCATATTCATTGCAAAAAGTTTTGGAAAATATAGAAAAGCACAAGTGATATACACATAGCCTCACAGATCATACACAACTGATAACATTTCCTTAGGATATAATTTTAAGAGTGCATTATTGCTGCCCAAAATATGTATTATTTTTTTAAAGCTTGTACTACATATTGACAAATTTCCTCCAAAAACTTTTACCACTTAAAAGCTCCTGGGCAATATGTGAGCATACCCATTTCCCCACACCACAGGCGTTATTGTATTAAAATCTTTACCCATTTCTCAGGTGAAAAATAGCTTGTTTTAATTTATATGTATTTTTTTCTAAGTGATTATGTTTTTATATGGTTTGTCATATGTATTTCCTTTAACTTGTGCATGCTTTCTTGGACTCTTTTATATTAGATTATTTTATTTTGCCCAGTAATTTGGATTCTTATATATTGAGCTCTTTATATATTAAAGTTAACAGTGTCATTCATAGTTTACAACATGACAAGCAAGAAATGATAGCAAATCTTTTCCTATTTGTGGGTTTTTTTGCTTTTAACACTGAACATTCTTTCACATATATCGTAACTACCTAGTTATGTCTTTTGCCATCATTCTTCTTTCTTACTGATTTACATGAACACTATTTCTGAGAGTCAGAATGATCTTTAGGGAAATAAGAAACATAAGAAAATATGTTTCCTCCTTTTTTCTTTTAATCTTGCTGATTTTTGGTTGTTCAGAAAGGTTGAATTTTTATCTAATCTAATGCAGTCTCTTCTTTCATAGCTTCTCGTTTTCCTGTCCTATTTAGTGCCAGAATGCTTAAAACTGATCCTGTGCCTCTGATATTCACTTTGCCATCAACAAGCCCTTAACTGAATGTAATCAGGTTCCAAATACCAGTGGATGTGTTTTAATCCAGGAGCCAGGCTGGTAAATTCAGCACTACCAGCTGTCAAGATAGAAGTAGAAATCCACTAGCATAGTCCATTAATAAAACTGAGCTTTTATTAGACTATTTGTATAATATTCATTCATTCATTTTGTCTCTCCCAGTGATATTCATAAGACACTGAGTAATCTCTCTGCTGTCACTGTCAAATATCCTGTGTCACTGGACTCTTTATCCTTGTTTCCCTGATTAGTTTGTATCATTAGTATGTGGTTGAAGGATAGCATTTCCACAGTTACAGAACAATTTTGGAGTAGCTACTGTGGCTTCTCTTTGGGAGGGCCCTCTTGAGTTGCCTTCAACTTCATTATCTGGGTTGGAATCCTCTCCTTGCTATCTTGGTTTGCTTGAGGTAGTGGAACTAATATTGTAGCAACTGAGTGAGAGACTTCAAGTATCTTGTTCCAAATTATCTTTCCCACTTAACATAAAGCTGGAAATTTTGCCACATTTATGAAGGTCTTCCGATTTTTTTTCCTGGAATTTTAATGACTTGTGTGTGTGTGTTTACATCTTGACCCACCTGAAATTTATTTTAGCAAAAGAAGGAAGAAGTTTTGTCTTTTTAAATGATTCATATAATCCATTTGACTAATTTATTGACTAATCCATCCTTTCCAAGCAATTTTGAAATCTTGTCAGCATATTCTCAGACCTCTTTCTCTGTTCTTTTTTCCTATCCCAGTATTATGATCATTCTAATTCCTGTAGCATAAATATATTTTATCTAGTAGAAGAAGATTCTTACAACTTTTCAGAATTTTCCTGGATATTCTTATAGCCTCACTCTTTAAATTATCTTGTCAAATTCCTAAAAAATACCTTGTGATGTTTTTATTGGTAACGCATTGAATTCATAGATTTATTGGAGAAATTGCCATCTTGACAATATTTAGTCTTCTCATTTGGATATAACAATAAAACTCTCATTTGTTCATGTCTTTCTTGTTTCTCCAATACAGTATTGTAGACTTCTTCATATTGGGCCACATTTTTTTATTACGTTAATTCCATGTGTTTTTTCTTTTGTTTTGTTGTTTTTTTGTGTGTGTTTTTTTGCATGGGCAAGCACTGGGAATCGAACCCAGGTCTCTGGCTTAGCAGGGAAGAACTCTGCCTGCTGAGCCACCATGCTACCCAATTCCATGTGTTTTGTTACTAATGTGAGCTGTATTTTCTAAAATTTTTGTTGCTAAAAGAGTTTTGTATTTTTTGTATTTACTACCCTAATTGCATTACCTTATTACTACTATTGTTCTCAGTTGATTTTTATTACTATCTGTTTTCCACTGAAATATTTTCTATTTTATTTTGTGCTCAAATAGAAAATAATGTTTTTCATGTTGAAGCTTATCTACCTTTTTCTAATTTTTACCTAGAATGATCATTGAAGGTTATATACTTTTGGATCTACTGAGATTATTTTGTTTTTCTCTTGCTCTATAGATATGATATAATGGTTTGCTGATAGCCTCTATTTGTTCATTGCTTGTTATTCTAACACTGCTAAATTTGGTTTGTTAATGTTTTATTTCTTCTCTCACTCTCCCTATGCCTCCTAACCCAGAGCTTGGCTACATATATCTGAGTAACAGTTTTGCCAAGATTGCCCTGCCTTCTCTACTGAGGATCATGAATAGGAGAGTGCACATCTCCAAGAGCTCCTCTCAGTTCTTTGATTAATGATGAAAGTGGGCTAGGGCCTTACTATCTCACAGCCCACTGAGGCCTTTTCCCCTCTCTTGTATTTTAAAATATTCAGAAGTGGCATTATATTGGAAAATTCCCTTTCATGGAAATCTTTATTTCTGTTTATCTCTATACAATTTCAAGTTGAAGCTGTATTTTTTTCAATCAAATCTTCTAAGATCAGAAGTTTGCAGTCCTTGCAGTAGAGTCTTTTTTTGTAGCTCACCTGGATCTATTTGTTCTTGTGTAAGGCTCTCTTTGAACCTTTAACCTGATACTAAGGTAGAGAATTCTGTTCTTCATCTTGGGTTAATAGCAGCATAAAGATGAGCATATTTTGCTTTATGTAACAGAGCTAAATATAGAGTCTATCCTTTCTTTATTCTAAGGGATTCAGTTACTAAAATATCAAAATGATCATATTTTAAGGTTCTAAATAATAACCTCTCAAAAGAGAATTTTAGTTATGCAATAATATAAATGTTTATCAAAAACCGAGTTTGACAGAACGTGAAAGCTATATGTCTTAGAACTAAAGATCAACTTAATATGCTGCTTGTGTATTAATTAGTTACATATTGCCATGAAAGAAAACTCACCTTCATTTGATGATGGACAGCCTTGGGGCGAAGAAACTGAAGATGGAATTATGCATAATAAGGTGCAATACTTTGTCATAAACTATAATAATGAATTGTCTTGATATTGTTCAGTAATGAAATGTGTTGCTGTTGAAATTAATATACAGTCTCGTAAAGAGCTTATCTTTTTGCTTCCTAAGAAACTATTAAAATTGATTTTTTAAATATTAGCGAGAAAAGAAAAGATAAATTGAACATCATCAAAATAAAAAACTCTTGCTCTGTGAAAGATGCTGTTAAAAGAATGAGAAGATGAGCTGGGAAAAAAAAAATATATTAGTGGTGGTGGTGCAATGGTGGCTCAGTGGCAGAATTCTCACCTGCCACGCTGGAGACCCATGTTCAATTGCCAGTGCCTGCCCATGCCAAAAAAAAAAATATATATATATATATATATATATATATATATATACACACACATATATTTTAGCAGATCTACTGTTGGTATCACATTGTAATTTCCCAAAATAACTAGGCACAGAAATTTGAAAACATTAAGTAAAAAATGTAAGGAGATTGGAATTAAATCATAACATGTTTATGTAATATGTTATAGATGCAATGTTTCTTTAGCTCCTCTGCCTTTTAGAATGAAGACATCAATTCTGACATTATTTTATTTAATTCTTTGTCAGTACAGCGCATGATAGATTGGATCTTAACATATTGTGCGTGGGTTTTTTCTTCTTTGTTTTATTTTGTTTTGGCCCTTTTAGTTAAGCATAGTGCCACTGAGGTCAGATTATCACTTTGCAATGTGTTCGATGCAAATGTAAACAGGCAGTCCGAGTTGGTTCCCCCACCAAACCTTATTAGAATCTAAACAGTGTAACTAACTCTACCCTGATTCTGAAACACAAAAACTTAATATATCCAAATGAAGCAAAACAATAGCTCCAAGGAATACATTTAAAATGTTGAAATTATAGATTAATGTCCTTAGTATACATAGATGGCTAATCACCATAAAGACCACTAAGAAGAAAAACTATTCCATGTACTAATTCTAGCCTTAACTTTAACTTTGGTTCATTTGTCACAAAAGGGAAGTGTAAATAACCTCAGTCTCATCTTTTATCACTGCTTTGGAAAGATTTCAAAGATGTACCAACTGACTAGCATAGTGTCATTGCTTTTTTTTTTTTTAAATAAAGATTAAGCGTGCCCCTTACCACTTTGCAGTGTTCCCTGTTGAAAAGGCTGTTAAAAAGTCTTTGCTCCCACTCTTGAGAGAATTCTCCCACATTGCCTTGTGTATACAGGGCTAGATTTAGTCAGCACCTCAATTATAAGCACGCCTATTAAATATTAGATTTCTTGACATTCATCAATCATAAAGTTTAAATGAGGAAAAGTATTTTTCCTACTTTATCTGTTTTTTTCAAATGACAATATATAGAAAATCACTTTGGAAACTATAAGGTGCTGTTTTTAACTAAAGAGAATGATCAGAGTATCCAGCTTCGATCTGTAGTAGAATTCTGATCCTCAGCTTTGTGGGTCCAGAAAGTCATTTTTTTTTAATCTATAAAATCACAATTAACGAAGCTTAAGGAAACTGATTCACTCTTACCAAATTCACAAGTTACTGCTCTGTGAAGAAGAATGAAAAGTTAATTTACCATGAGTGATATACCTTTCCAGTTAAGGAATATTCACTACCGATTGAAGACACCCCTTCCATATCAACCAAGAGGGTTGCTTAGTAAGCAAAGAATCACCACAAAGAGAGCTGGTTTGTCTTGAGGGATATTTACTTCATCCAGACCATGGAAAATTCTGATCAGCCATCCTTGCCTCCCAATAAAGTATGCATCCTCAGTGACCAAAACATGCCCCTTTGTCTGCAAAACATAGTGTTACTTCTCTTGGATAAATACTGGTATTCTAGTATCCTACTGTTTAGCTCCTCACTTACCATGCCATATTTTAGCCTGGAGTTAAAATATAATTTCAGTCTTCATTAATTGCATTTTGGTTTTGACTCCTAGACTCTGTCAGTTTAATTGGACTTAGATGATCAGTAATTCATTTAAGTTTTTCTTAGGTTATTATTCCTAAAAATGATTAAGTTTGTACATTGTATGTCACATTATATTTAAACTCTTCCTTGTTTGTTTGACCGTCTTAAAATTCTGCAAATATGTAAGCTTTACTGATTTAAATTTCCACTTAGAAAAGTAAAACAAACTAAATAGGGAATCATGACTTTGTTTTTAAAATCTTATTAACCCTATTAGTTGTTTTTGGACTACACCATAAAATGCTATGAAAGCTTCATGACTGGTGCTGACAGCTTTGAAGAGATGAATATAGAATTGCAGTCAAAGCTGAGTAAGTATTCTCTGTTCCTGAAGTGCTGCTTTTGGTCATTGAAGTTACCTCTGCTTATGGCGTTATAGTACCATATCTTACCAATGTTTCTATGTGCCACTTAATTTAAATGCATTTTGAGGCCTACTGATATTTATCTTCATGGTTTCTTGGTGGAGGGAAGTTATAGTTAAACAGAACAGATACTAGTCCTGGAGTCAGACCTGAGGCCTACTCCTTTACTGGCTATGTGACAATAACAAGATATTTAACCTATCTAATAAAGGTTTGCAAGATTAGATGGCAGTGTATGTACAAAATACATTACCAGGAACACAGAGGATAATCAACAAATGTTATTCCTCTTGGGGGAATAGTATCCCTATGAAATTGTTGCTTTCCTGTTTAAGAAATTAAGCAACCAATTAGTCAGAGTACCTAAGTTCTCTTGCAGTGTGGCAGAAAGTTATTGGACCAAGTAAGGAAATTATTTTTTCATTCAACTATAATCTAGTAACATTCAGTATTTACTAGTAACTATAACATATTCCAGAGATATTATTTTACACTGCTGTTCCTTCTCTTGAAATAGCCGTATGTACAAAATGTCAGAGTGGTAGGTAAAGTAGATCAATCTAGGTGTGTGAAGTTATTTCTCCAAGTCAGTGAAATCAAACAAAACAGGAACATACCACTTTCCACTATCAACACAAAATGTAAAAGCATTCTTTTATGTTCCCTTCAAAATGTACTTTTCTGAAGAGTAACCGGGACAACTTCAGCTTGTCCATGTGGGAAAAGGAGCAAGGCAAATAATGTTTTGTTTTCTTTTTTTTTTTTTTTAAAGAGGAAAATGTATAGTAAATTGAATACAGCAAGTATCTAGTGAGTTATATATATATACATATAATTATGTATATGCTATACATAGTTAAGCATATAATTGGATTCATTTATTCAAACAAATACTTATTGTGGACTTACATACTAGCTACTGTTTAGGCACTAAGATTACAGTAGTGATTAAGAGATAAAAACCCTGCCCTTATGAGTTTATATTCTGGTACCCAGAGACACTAATTAAATGAATAAATCAAATGGTGATAAGTTCTATGGAGAAAAAGGAAGCAAAGTAAAGGGGATTAAAGAGTGCAATAGAATAAAGGAAAGAGTTTGCTATTTTACGGAGAATAGGATAAGCTTCACTGGTAAAGTGATTTGAGCAAAGACCGGAAACAAGGGAGCAAGCAATGGTGAAAACCAGGGAAAGAATGTTTTTGGCATACTTGAGATCTTATGAAGTTTTTGGGTTTTGTCTCCAGAGGATTTATTTAATGTAGATGCTTCCAAGCTGGAATCATTAGCAGCAAAAAACAAAGCTTTGAATGAACAGATTGCAAGATTGGAACAGGAGAGAGAAAAAGAGCCGGTTAGTAAATATACTTGTCTTCCATAGGCTTATATATTTGAGTGTTGTTTTAGACTCTTGGGCCTCTTAGAGATTATTAGTTATTTCTTTATCAAAAAAATAATAATAGGTTAACAAATTAAGCTTCTTAAAAGTTACATAGGACAGAACAAGCAAGGAAAACATGTTTGGTATTCATGGAGCTTTGTTTTCCCTTGTGTTCCATCAGGCTTAGACTAATGGTGTTCAGAATATGATGAAAGAGTCTCACCTATTTACATAAGACCAAAAGTATTATTTGAATAACGTCCCCACATTATACCCCTCCAGGGACCATAATTCACAAGAGGCGCCAAGTTTTATAGTTAGTGAAAAATAAATGGTAATAAATGGATTTCTATAATATATGGTATCCTAAAGGGCTTTCTAAAAGCTAAATGATATATCCAGATGTCTAATTTTATTTTGTGTGTTATGTTAATGAAGCATCCAGACTCTTCTGTGAAATATCAGATTAAATTATTTTCACCCTGGTCCTTGGTTTTTTCTATTCCAAACTGACTTCTTAAAAACTATTTTCTTAATTAATAATAGTGGAGTCCCTTTTAGTTCTTCTGACTCCCTCTAAAAGGAAAAGGAAAACTTATTTATCTTTAAGACTAATTTAAATGATACTGCTTTACCTTCAGTTAAAGTATGGAATGAGTATTGATGTGAAAAATTAATTTAACATTATTTTCTCTAAAGAATCGTCTAGAGTCATTGAGAAAACTAAAAGCTTCCTTACAAGCAGATGTTCAAAAATATGAGGCTTACATGAGCAATTTGGAGTCTCATTCAGCTATTCTTGACCAGAAATTGAATGGTCTCGATGAAGAAATTGCTAGAGTGGGTGAGTACTGTGAATACTAAAAAGGCCATTCAGACTGGGATGCAAACCTGGGTGGGATTTATCACGTGTATAGACAGCTTTTTCTTTTTATGGTAAATGACTGTAGCAGGTTTCCAAGTTTTCATTGCCTTCTGTATTATTTTCCTGAGACAACTGAAACAAATTGCCACATACTTGGTGATTTAAAGCAACAGAAATTTATCCTCACAGATCTGGAGGCTAGAAGTCCAAAATCAGGTTGGGTTACAGTCCCTTCAGAGGCTATAGGGGAGAATTCATTCCTTGCCTTCTCCAGATTCAGGTGACTGACAGCATTCTTGGGCTTATAGCCACCTCACTCCAGTCTCTGCCTCTGTCTTCACATTGCCTTCACCTTTGTGTGTCTTTCTTTCCTCTTTTATTGTGTGAAATCTACCTCTGTCTTATAAGCAAACTTGTGATGACATTTAAGGCCCACTCAAATGTTCTCATCTCAAAATCCTTAAGTAGCAAAGACTCTTTTTCCAATTAAGGTAATATTAGCAAGTTCCAGGAATTAATTAGGTTGTGTTATGTTTGAGTGCCCATTATTCAGTCTGATATGCCTTCTAGCATATTTGTTTAATTTCTTTTTTTTAATTGTAGTAAAATATACAAAGCTTGAAATTTATCATTTTAACTATATTTAAGTGTACAATTCAGAGGCATTAAGTACATTCATAATGACGTGTAACCATCATCATCATCTCCAACAAGCTGCATACCCGCTAAGTATAAACTATTTCTCCCACCACCCTCCTCCCACACCAGTCCTTGGTGACCACTTTATATCTTCTGTCTATGAGTTTTCCTATTCTAGATACCTCATTTAAATGGAATCATATAATATGTGTCCTTTTGTGTCTAACTTATTTCACTTAATGTTTCAAGGTACGTCCAAGTTGCATGCAGCATGTATCAGAACTTCATTATTTTTATGGCTGAATAATATTCCATTGTGTGTATATCACATTTGTGGATGAGCACTCAGATTGTTTTGACCTTTGGTTATTGTGAATACTGCTGTTGTAAACATTTGTGTACAAGTATCTGTTTGAGTCCCTGCTTTCAGTTGTTTGGGGTGTATTCCTAGGAGTTGTTTTGCTGGAGTAATGCTGTGCCTATATGTTTTGAGGCACTTGGCTTTTTGAAGTCAAGAGGGACCTATCCTAAGAACCCATTTGTAAATAGGACCTTGAAGATGTCATTAGTTAAGCTGTTAAAATTTACCATTTTAACCATTTTTAAGTGCACAATTCAGAGGGATAATCCAATATGGCTGAAGTCTTTATAAGCAAAGGAAATTGGATACAGAAAGAGAAGCTGCAGGGAACAGCCAGAAGCTGGAAGTCAGTGGAACCTGGAAAAAAAAAGAAAAGACACCGCCTGTGCATTGCCATGTGATGGAAAAGCCAAAGAATCCTGGCTTCAGCCAGAAGATACCAACCCAGGAGGAAACAAGCCTTCTAGCCTCTAACTTTGAGCCAGTAAATTCCTGTTGTTAAGCCAACCTGTTGTGTGGTATTTGTTTTAGCAACCAGGAAACTAAAACAGTTTTTGATACCAGAAGTGGGGTGCTGCTATTGCAAATACCTAAAAATGTGGAATTGGCTTTGGAATTGAGTAATGGGTAGAAGCTGAAAGTATTGTGAGGTGTTTCATAGCAAAAACCTTGAATGCTTTGAAGAGGCTCTCAGTGGAAGTATGGACAATAAATGTACTTCTGATGAGGCCTTAGGAGGAAATGATGAATGTGTTATTGAAAATTGGAACAAAGGTTATTCTCATAAAGTGACAGAGAACTTGAAAAATAGTATTCTGATGTCACATTGAAAGTAGAACTTGTAAGTGATGAACTTGAATATTTAGCTGAGGAGATGTACAAGCTAAGCATGGAAGGTGCAGCCTGATTTCTCCTTGCTGCTTATTATAAAATGCAAGAGGAAAGTGATGTGCTGAGGATTAAATTCCTGCCCACCATTGTATGTTGGAAGCAGATAACTTGTATTCTAGGTTTATTCTAGGCCAGATGTTTGGCCTTTGTTTCATATCAATTTCTGTGTTGTAATTTAGCTTTTAAGATATAGGCAATTCATACATTATAAGAATTGTTTGGTTTACATTACAAGATTTCTTTTTTATTAATTTTTTTATTAATTTAAAAAAATACAGGAAACACAAACATTCTTAATATGTGATCATTCCATTCTACATATATAATCAGTAATTCACAATATCATCACATAGTTGCATATCATCATCATGATCATTTCTTAGAACATTTGCATTAATTCAGAAAAAGAAATAAAAAGATAATGGAAAAATAAAACGAAAACAGAAAAAAAACCATACACACCATACCCGTTACTCCTCCTTTTCATTGATCACTAGCATTTCAAACTAAATTTATTTTAACATTTGTTCCCCCTATTATTTATTTTTATTCCATATGTTCTACTCATCTGTTGATAAGGTAGATAAAAGGAGCATCAGACACAAGGTTTTCACAATCACACAGTCACACTGTGAAAGCTACACCATTATACTATCATCATCAAGAAACATGGCTACTGGAACACAGCTCTGCATTTTCAGGCAGTTCCCTCCAGCCTCTCCATTACATCTTGACTAACAAGGTGATATCTACTTAATGCATAAGAATAACCTCCAGGATAATTCTCGACTCTGTTTGGAATCTCTCAGCCATTGATACTTTGTCTCATTTCACTCTTCCCCCTTTTGGTCAAGAGGATTTTCTCAGTCCCTTGATGCTGGGTCTCAGCTCATTCTCGGATTTCTGTCCCATGTTGCCAGGAAGGTCCACACCCCTGGGAGTCATGTCTCACATAGACGGGGAGGTTGGTGAATTTGCTTGTTGTGTTGGCTGGAGAGAGAGGCCACATCTGAGCAACAAAAGAGGTTCTCTTGGGGGTAACTCTTAGGCCTAATTTTAAGTAGGCTTGACCTATCATTTGTGGGGCCAAATTTCATATGAACAAACCCCAAGACTGGGGGCTCAGCCAACAGCTCTGGTTGTCCACACTGCTTGTGAGAATACCAAGAATTCAACTTGGGGAGGTTGAATTTTCCCCTGTTCTCACCATTCCCCCAAGGGGACTTTGCAAATACTTTTCTGCTCACTGATCAAATCACGCTGTGATTCATCAGGGCATCACTCTGGACTACCAACAAAATCTCATGTCCTACCCCAGGTTCCATTTACTTATGTCGTTCAACCAAGCTATCTACATAAGTTATATTAGGAAATGCACTAGTCAAAATATAAATTTTGTACCAAATAAACATTTTTTTTGCTTTAGTCTCACACATAAGTTGAAATTTTAAAATATTAATTACTGTCTATTTTCAGCACCCTGCAGTAATGACATTCCTTTGTTCTTTCTCATGCAAAAACATTTTTTAAATTTGTACATTTAGTCACTGTCATTATACACTCTAGGCAATCCTAGATTATACCATCTCAATCTTTATCATCTATCTTTCTTTCTGATTTCATTTGTGTCCCCAGCCCTCCTCCCTCTATCATTCTCACATTCAACCTCATTCAGTGTTTTAACATAATTGTATTACAGTTAGGTAGTATTGTGCTGTCCATTTCTGAGTTTTTACATTCAGTCCTGTTGCACAATCTGCATCCCTTCAGCTCCAATCACCCAATATCTTACCCTATTTCTACCTCCTGATGGTCTCTGTTACCAACGAAATTCTCCAAGTTCATTCACCAATGTCAGTTCACGTCAGTGAGACCATACAGTATTTGTCCTTTTGTTTCTGGCTAATCTCACTCAGCATAATGTCTGTAAGGTCCATCCATGTTGTTACCAACTTCGTAACTTTATTCTGTCTTACAGCTGCATAATATTCCATTGTATATATATATACCACAGTTTGTTTAGCCACCTGTCTGTTGATGGACATTTTGGCTGTTTCCATCTCTTGGTAATTGTAAATAATGCTGCTATAAACATTGGTGTGCAAATGTCCTCTTGTGTCCTTGCCCTCATGTCCTTTGAGTAGAGACAGCATATAGATGGGTCCTGTTCCCTAATCCATTCTGCCAGTCCATGTCCCCTGATTGGGAAGCTTAATCCATCAACATCAGTGTTATTACTGCCCAGGGAGTACCCTCCTCTACCATTTTGCCTTTTGGCTTTTATATGTCCTTCTAATTTTCCTTCTTTTTACCTTTACTCATGGTCTTCCTTTCTACACTCTTCTCCACACCTCTCTCTTCTGCCTT
>PVIY010005583.1:0-93420 GCA_004026745.1 Myrmecophaga tridactyla
TATCATTTTGTAAAGGTAGAATAATTTCTATTCCATGCTGTATGTTTGAAACTGTGATTGGATCATCTCCCTGGTTGATGTGATTTAGTTAAGAATGGTTGTTAAACTGGATTAGGGGATGACATGTCTCCACCCATTTGAGTGGGTCTTGATTAGTTTCTGAAGTCCTATAAAAGAGGAAACATTTTGGAGAATGAGATTCAGATTGAGAGAGCAGAACGATGTAGCCATGAGATGCAGAGAGTCCGCGAGCCAGCAACCTTTGGAGATGAAGGAAAACACCTCCCGGGGAGCTTCATGAAACAGGAAGCCAGGAGGGAAAGCTAGTGGATGACGCCGTGTTTGCCATGTGCCCTTCCAGCTGAGAGAGAAGCCCTGACTGTGTTCACCATGTGCCTTTCCTTATGAGAGAGAAACCCTGAACTTCATTGGCCTTCTTGAACCAAGGTATCTTTCCCTGGATGCCTTCGATTGGACATTTCTATAGACTTGTTTTAATTGGGACATTTTCTTGGCCTTAGAACTGTAAACTAGCAACTCATTAAATTCCCCTTTTTAAAAGCCATTCCGTTTCTGGTATATTGCATTCCCGCAGCTAGCAAACCAGAACACTTGCTAAAGTTCCATTGATTTTATTGAGTTTCTCAAAGAACCAACTTCTGGTTTTGTTGATTTTCTCCATTGTTTTCATGATCTCAATTTCATTTATTTCTACTCTAACCTTCTGTATTGAGTTAGGGTTCTCTAGAGAAACAGAATCAACAGGAAATGTTTGCAAATATAAAATTTATAAAAGTGTCTCACATAACCATGGGAATGTAGGGTCCAAAATCTGTAGGACAGGCTGTGAAGTTGATGATTGCAATGGAGTGTCTGGATGAACTCCACAGGAGAGGCTCATCAGCCAAAGCAGGAAGAGAGCCTGTCTTTTTTGAATCCTCCTTAAAAGGCTTCCAGTGATTAAATTAAGCATCACTCATTAAAGAAGACACTCCCCTTGGTTGATTACAAATAGAATCAGCTGTGGATGTAGCCAACGTGATAATGATTTAATTCTATGAAATATCTTCATAGCAAAAGACAGGCCAGCTCTTGCTCAACCGGACAAACAGGTACCACCATCTGGCCAAATTGACACATGAACCTCACCATGACAGTTCACCCCTTATCAACTTGGCACCTATACTCATCACCTTAAATCATACCTAATTTCTAAATAGAAAGCAATAAAAGATGCATTATTTTCTCACCTAACAAAACTCAGCTTCCCTGAATATAACTGGAAACACATTAAATCTCTCCAGAATACAGTACTATTCCTTGGGTAATATTCATTCTTAAACTTGATATCTTACAACTTAAATAAATAACATGAACAAAACGGCATTACAGTCCTCATTACTGTAACTGATCACGTGGCCATAGTTCATATTTATCACTACCTTCTTCCACTACCCATTCCATGTTCCCTTTATACTCAGCAAGCACTTCAGCTGGCCATGGTTCTTTGCCTGATGGGGTGATGCAAAGCTTCGTTCCTGAAGTTTCAGAGCCATTGGTAGCCCTGCCTGGATTGGGTTGTTGCAGTTTTCCATTGATTTAATCACAGGGCATGGTAATGCTAAAAGAAGCTCTAGATGATCTCCTATATTCCAAGAAAACTCTTCTTTACCTCCATTGTGTAGCTGTGGTCGTATTTCCTCCTGATAGCCAAGGCCAATCACCACAGCCAGAAATGTAGTTCCTGTCTTGACTTGTTGATCCAGAGGCATAAGTAGCCCAGAGTGACCAGGTGACAGTCTTAGATTCCAGTTCAATGGAATCTTTGTGGTTTCTCCTGGTGGAAGTACACCCGCTTTTGGAACTAAAACCTGTAGACCAGCAGAGCTCAGGGTGGCAGGGACAGGAAGCAAAAATTTTCCTAGTGGATCACTAGGGGTAATGGTGAGTGGTGCCACCCCTATGTCCACCCCTTGATTCCTGGACCCATGGATCCTGGCTATGGAGAAACAACACCATACAGCAGATGCTGATTCAGAGCATACACAGTTTCCTGGAGAACATTTCCCCAGCCCTTCAAGGTATTGCCACCTAGTTGGCACCATAATTGAGTTTTCAAAAGGCCATTCCATCATTGTATAAATCCAGCTGCTTCTGGATGATGGAGAACATGGTAAGACCAGAGAATTCCATGAGCATGTGCCCATTCCCTCACTTCACTTTCTGTGAAGTGTGTTCCTTGATCAGAAGCAATGCTGTGTGGAATACCATGAAGATAGATAAGGCATTCTGTAAACCCAAAGATGGTAGTTTTGGTAGAAGCATTGCATTCAGGGAAAGCAAATCCATATCCAGAATATGTCTCTATTCCAGTTAGAACAAGTCGCTGCCCCTTCCATGAAGAGAGTAGTCCAATGTAATCAACCTGCCACCATGTAGCTGGCCACACATGGTGCCATATAGGGGGCTGAATGTAGACTTTTGCTGCTGGCAGATTGGGCACTTAGCAGTGACTGTAACCAGGTCAGCCTTGGTGAGTGGAAGTCCATGTTGCTGAGCCCATGCATAACCTCCATCCCTACCAGCATAGCCACTTTGTTCATGAGCCCATTGGGCAATGACAAGAGTTGCTGTGGAAAGAGGCTGACTGGGATCCACAGAAAGGGTCATCTTATCCACTTGATGATTAAAACCTTCCTCGCTGAAGTTACCCTCTGGTGCCCATGCACATGGGAAACAAATATGTTCATGTTTTTAGCCCACTCAGAAATATCTATCCACATACCTCTTCCCCAGACGTTTTTGTCACCAATTTTCCAATTATGATCTTTCCAAGTCCCTGACCATCCAGCCAAACCATTAGTAAGAGCCCATGAGTCAGTATATAAGTGCACCTCTGGCCAGTTCTCCTTCCAAGCAAAATTAACAGCCAGGTGCACTGCTCAATGTTCTGCCCACTGGGAGGATTTTCCCTCACCACTGTCCTTCCAGGACACCCCAGAAAGGGGTTGTAGTGCTGCAGCTGTCCACTTTCAGGTGGTACCTGCATATCGTGTTGAACCATCTGTAAACCAGGCCCGAGTTTTCTCTTCCTCAGTCAATTTATTGTAAGGAACCCCCCAAGAGGCCATAGCTCTGGTCTGGTAAAGAGAAAGTAATGTAGCAGGAGTAGAGACCATGGGCATTTTGGCCACTTCCTCATGTAACTTACTTGTGCCTCCAGGACCTACTCTGGCTCTATCTCATATATGCCATTTCCATTTTATGATGGAGTGCTGCTTTCATGCCCAACTTTATGGCTTGGTGGGTCAGACAACACCCAGCTCATGATAGGCAACTCAGGTCTCATGGTAACTTGGTGGCCCAAGGTGAAGCATTAGGTCTCTACTAAGGCCCAGTAGCAGGTCAAAAGCTGTTTCTCAAAAGGAGAGTAGTTATCTGCAGCAGATGGTAAGGCTTTGCTCCAACATCCTAAGGGTCTGCATTGTAATTCTCATTTAGGGGCCTGCCAAAAGCTCCAGAGAACATTTCTATTTGCCACTGACACTTCCAGCACCATTGGATCTGCTGGATCATTTGGTCCAAGTGGCAGAGAAGCTTGGACCTGTCGCAGAGCCTCCTCTTGTTCAGGTCCCTATTCAAAATTAGCAGCATTTCTGGTCATTCAATAAATGGGCCAGAGTAGCACACCCAAATGAAGAATATGTTGTCACCAAAATCCAAAGAGACCAACTAAGTATTCTGCCTCATTTTTGGTTGTAGAAGGGGCCAGATTCAGCAATTTGTCCTTCACCATATAAGGGATATCTCAACATGCCCCACACCACTGGACACCTAGAAATTTCACTAAGATGGAAGGCCCCTGTATTTTTGTTGTATTTATCTCCCATCCTCTAACATGCAAATGCCTTATCAGTATGTCTAGTTATTACTACTTCTCGCTCACTAGGTCCAATCAACATGATATCATCAATAGAGTGGACCAGTGTGATGTCTTGTGGGAAGGAGAAATGATCAAGGTCCCTGCAGACAAGTTTATGACAGGGTTGCAGAAGTTGATATACCCCTGAGGTAAGAGAGAGAAAGTATATTGCTGACCTTGCCAGCTGAAAGGAAACTGTTTCTGGTGGTCCTTACTAACAGCTATTGAGAAAAAAGCGTTTGCCAGATCAATAGCTGCATACCAGGTACCAGGGGATATACTGATTTCCTCAAGCAATGATACCACATCTGGAACAGCAGCTGCAATTAGAGTTACCTCCTGGTTGAGCTTACAATAATCCACTGAGATTTCAATTTATGTTGAAAAGTTGCTATTCTGACAATAAGATTCTGAGTCTGATTTTCAGAGATCTCAAGTCTACGGCTACAGGAAATAAGATTTTCCTTCAGGACACTCACAGAAATGGCTACATCTGTCAGATGGCACTTAAGCTTCTCATTGAAGACTTAAGCCCATTCCTTGTACTCATTAATGTATACAGAGTAGCTAACAACAACCACCCGATATCTCTATACTTACCATTTCCACAAAACTCTGTAAAGATGTCAAAAAGATTATCCCCCAGAACCTGGCTTTGTACAAGTGAAGCATTAGAAGAATCAGATGGTGATATTTTGACTATCTTTTGCCAAATCACTCCACAGATTGGCAATGTCATTCTGATTATGGGAATCAGAGTCCTTAGTACCTTTGAGTCCAGTCAGTTTAGAAAACTATTCATAAAAACCCATTTTTAAGATTCTGTTTCTTAATAATCACTCCTGGTACCAAGTTGTATTAGTTAGAGTTCTCTAGAGAAACAGAATCAACAAGAAATATTTGTAAGTATAAAATTTATAAAAGTGTCTCATGTAACCGTGGGAATGTAGAGTCCAAAATCTATAGGGCAAGCTGTGAAGCTGACGATTCCACTGTGGATGTAGCCAACGTGATCATCATTTAATTCTATGAAATGTCCACATAGCAAAAGACAGGTCAGCTCTTGCACAACCAGACAAACAGGTACCACCATCTGGCCAAGTTGACACATGAACCTGAACATGACACCTTCTTTATTTTTACCCCTTTATTTGCTGTGGGGTTAGTTTTCTGTTCTTTCTCTAGTTTTTCTAAGTAAAAAGTTAATTCCTCAATTTTTGCTCCTTTCTTCTTTTTTTAGTATAGGCATTTGAGGCAATAACTTTGCCTCTTAGCACTTTTCCTGCATCCCATAAATTTTTTATATGTTTTGGTTTCATTTACATTTACCTCAAGATATTTATGGATTTCTCCTGTAATTTCTCCCTTGACCCACTGGTGGTTTAAGAGTGTGCTGTTTAGCCTCCATATATTTGTGAATTTTCTAGCTCTCTGCCTGTTATTGATTTCTAATTTCATTACACTATGCTCTGAGAAAGTTTTTTGTATGATTTCAGTCTTTTAAAATTTATTGAGACTCGCTTTGTGACCCAGCATATAGCCTACCCTTGAGAATGATCCATGAACTCTTGAGAAAAAGGTGTATCATGCTGTTGTTTGTGTAATGTCTTGAAAACATCTGTTAAGCCTAGTTCATTTATTGTACTATTCAAATTCTCTGTTACTTTATTGATCCTCTGTCTAGATATAATGGATACATTGATGAGAGTGGGGAATTGAAGTCTCCAACCATTATGGTAGAGGTATCTATTTCTCCCTTCAGTGCTGTCAGTGTTTGCTTCATGTACTTTGGTGCACTCTGGCTTGGTGCATAAATATTCTATTGTTATATCTTCTTGTTGAATTGCTCCTTTTATTAATACATAGTGTCCTTCTTTGTCTCTTTAATTATTTTACATTTGAAGTCTAAATTTGTCAGATATTAGTATAGCTACTCCTGCTGTTTTCTGCTTGTTGCTTGCATGAAATATCTTTTTCAAACCTTTCACTTTCAGACCATTTTTATCCTTGGGTCTAAAATAAGTTTCCTGTAGACAGTATATAGATGGGTTCTATTTTTTAATCCATTCTGCCAGTCTATGTCTTTTGATTTGGGAGTTTAATCCACTAATATTTAGTGTTATTACTGTAAATTGCCTTTTGAATTTTATATATAATATCTATTATTTCTTTTTTTTTTTATCTTAACTCATAGTCTTCATATCTGCACTCTTATCCAGACCTCTCTCTCCTGCCTTTTCCTATCTGCCTCTAGTGCTCCTTTAGTGTTTCTGGCAGAGCCAGTCTCTTGGTCACAATTTCTTTCAGTAATTATTCATCTGAAAATAGTTTAATGTCCCTTCATTTTTGAAGGACAATTTTGCTGGATATAGAATTCATCATTGGAATTTTTTCTCTTTTAGAATCTTAAATATATCATACCACTGCCTTCCTGCCTCCATTTTCTGCTGAGAAATCCACATATAGTCTTACTGGGTTTCCCTTGTATGTGATATATTGCTTTTCTCTTGCTGCTTTCAAAATTCTCTCTTTCTCTTTGACATCTGACAATCTGATTAGTAAATGTCTTGGAATAGTTCTATTTGGATGTATTCTGTTTGGGATATACTGCACTTATTGGATCTGAAAATGCATGTCTTTCATAAGAGATGGGAAATTTTCAGTGATTATTTCCTCCATTAGTCTTTCTCCTTCTTTTTCCTTCTCTTCTCCTTCTAGGACACCCACAACATATATATTCGTGCACTTCATGTTGTCATTCAATCCCCTGAGACCCTGCTCATATTTTTACATTCTTTTCCCTATATTTTCTTTTATGTGTCAGCTTTCAGATATCCATTCCTCTAGTTCACTAATCCTTTCTTCTGCCTTTTCAAATCTATTGTCATAGGTTTTCGTTGTTTTTCATCTTCTCTATTGTGCCTTTCATTCCCATAAGTTCTCTGATTTGCTTTGTCAAGCTTTTGAGTTCTTTCTGTTCACCCAGTGTCTTCTTTATATCCTCTCTCAATTCATGAATTTAATATTTGATGAGATCTTTCATGTATGTCTGAACATCCTGAATTAATTGTTCCAGCTCCTGTTTCTCATTTGAAGTCTTGCCTTGTTCCTTGGAATGGGCCACATCTTGGATTTTCCTAATATGACTTGTTATTTTTTGCTGGCATCCAGGCATTTGATGTTCTTAATTAGTTTATTCTGGAGGTTTTTTTCACTCTTTTACCTAGGATTTTCTTGCTGGATGGCTTTGTTCTCTATCTGCTCTTTGACATTCAGTTCACCTGATTCTAGACCTCTAGCATAGGTTCTGTCTAACTGATCAGAAATTTTCAATCCTTGTTTTTCTGTTTCTTGCCATACCTATATGTATCCTTTTTCTCTGAGGAGAGTCTCCTCAGATATTTTAGATCCCAGCTAGATTTTCCCAGACCGGATTGGCCTCCTCTCAGGAGGAAAGAGTTGCCAACATCAGTTTTCCCTGAAGGTGAGACACAGTGGGTTGACAGACTTTCCTTTGAAGCCTCTAGACTCTGTGCTTTACCTATCCTGCCCAACAAGTTGTGCTTCTCTGTCCATGGCTTCCCACCAGTGTAAAGTGATGTGGTGCCTTTAATTTTAGCAGACCGTCCCTGTCAGGGGCATGGTTGAGACAGAGGTGAAGTTGTAGATTGACATTAATTGCTTCAGTTTTCCAGTCCCTAGGGCCTGAATTACTTGATGGTGGGATTCCACTTGAGTTGGTCTCCACCTTTCTCTTGGGAAAGGTACACACTTGAGGAAATTAACTCTTTTTGACTGACAAGCTTAATTCTGCCTTTGCCTGGGGCAGTGCTGAATCCTGAGAAGGCTTTCAGTTCTATTTAATGAGTTGTTAAGAAGTAGAATAAAAGCAAAAAATAAAATGCCTTTTCAAAGCAAGACCCCTTTTCCTCCAGTCTTATCAATCAAGAACTTAAGTTGGTATGTGGCTCTATGTATCTCCAGGCTCTATATGCCCCCTTTTCTTGGGCCTCAGCCCTTTTCCAATATTTGGTGCTATTTGACTCAAAAAGCCTCTGTTTGTTTGTTTGTTTTTCCCTTAGCACAGGCCCGTGTCTGGGTAAAAACTCCAAGTACCTTTAGTGCTTATTCCAGGTTTATCTGTGCTGGGGGACCATTTTTCAGTAATCAGAAGTTGTTCATTACTTCTGATAGGAGGTTGGTTGAGCTAAGCCCTTGATGCTAGTAAAGTCTGTTTCCTTTCCCCATGGGGAACCAGCCTGCCATACTCATGGGAAAGAAGCACTGGCCTCTGCAGCTTGAGAGACTTTCAGTTCTATGTAGGGTCTCCACCGGCCCACCTGATCTAGACTGGTGTATACTCTGTGTCACTGATGTAGCCCCAGCAGCTGTTCTGTTCTGTTCCTGGCTATTTACTAGCTGTTCTGGAGGATGAACTAAATCCCACACTTCACTAAGCCACCATCTTGCTGGATATCTTGGTTATTATTAATATTAAGATGAACAGTGATGATCTAGAATGACTCATAACCCAGATTCTGTGTCAGAATTAACTTACTCTATTAACTACTATTTAAATAATAGAGATGCAAAGATTCCTAAAAATATATTAGCAAGTCAAGTCCAACTCATAAAGGACAAACCATATGTTTATTTCAGTGACACAGAAGAAAATATTTGACAAAATTCAACATCCATCAATGATCAAAAAATTTTCAGAAAAATAGGAATAGAATGGAACTTCCACGAACTGATAAAACATATCTTAAAAAAGCTTACTTAATTTTTAAAAGACAATACTTTCTCCCTAAATTCTGAGACAAGAGAGTAATGTCTAATCTAACCAGTAACACTGTACTAGATATCCTAGCCAGTGCAGTACAGCAAGAAAAAGAGGTAAATAAAACAGATTGGGAAGGAAAAAAATAATAACTGTCTTTCTATCATTGATGACATAACTGAATATACACAAAATCCCAAAGAAGCCTAAAATAATTTTGGTAAGATTATAGGATATTAAGTTAATATACAAAAAATAACAAAATATCCATATAATACAATGAACAATTGAAAAATAAAATTAAATACAAAGTTTCATTTACAATAGTATTAAAATGCACCAAATTCTTGGGGCTATATCTAACAGAATATGTCAAAGGAACATGTGCAAAATTTGTATGCCAAAAACACTGATGAAAGAAATTAAGGAAAATTAATTAATGGAGAGATACACCACGCTCATGAATTGGAAGTCTCAATGTAATTGGTATGTCAAATCATGTCAAATTTATCTATATATACAACACAATCCAAATAAAAACCACAGTAGGCTCTTTGAAGAAAATCACAGGCTAATTTAAAAATTTATCTGTAAAAACAAAGAGCCTCAAATAACAAAAATAATTTTTAAAAAATGAACAAAGTTGGAGGCTCATCTTATATGATTTCATTATCACTTAAATTAAAAATAAACAAACAGTAATTAAGACAATATAGCATTGGCAGAGGGTAGTTATAGAGTTTGATGCAACAAAACAGAGTCTAGATATGGAATAACATACATATGGTCAACTATTTTTTTTTAAAGTTGCCAAGTAATTCAAAGAAAGAATAGTCATTGCAACAAATGGTGCTGGAACAACTGATATTCACATACAATAAAAATGATCTCCAAACTTACCTTTTACCATAATAAAACATAATACAAAATGATTTATAGACAGAGGTGTAAGATATAAAAGTATAAAATTTCTAGAATTAGAGAAAATTTTAGTGATCTTTGGTTAGGCAGAGTTTTTCATAGCAGTTATATGTCTCATTATATGAAAATATTACAATTTATTTAAACAGTCCCTCAATTCTGGACATTCAGGTCATTTCTATGCTTTCCCTATTATAACTAACACTTAGATTAACTATCCTGCCATGTAAATTTAGTTTCATCTTTTATTATTTCTTAAAACAGGTTCATAAAATTGTTTAAATCTTTTAAATGGTCTTATAACATGTTGAAAAATTTCTCCAGAAAGTTCACACCAAGCAATTTTCCCAAGCAATTTTAAGACTGCCTGCTGCACAAACACGTTCACAAATATAATCATCTTTTAAAAATATTCTTGATAGGTTATAAAAAATGGTAAGTAAAAATATATGTTAATATGTTTTAATTATTTATAAGGTTGAAAATGGGATTTTGTTCTTTAATTAATTAACATTTATATCTCCATTTCCTCTTTTCTTTTCTTCTTCAGGGAAGTGTTTATTCACATCTTTTGGACATTTTGATTTTGAGTAGTTGGTGCTTTTCACCATAATTAAGTTTATTCATATCCTTGTAAGGTTTTTTGCAAATACTTTATCTCAGTTTCTCATGTCCTTTTATATTTAATTTTAGTGCTGTTACATTTAAATATTTAAAATGTGTGCTTGGATAAGTTTATTTTTTGCATTTTGCTTTTAATATATTGCTTTTATGAATATAAAGTTCTTTTCTAAAATAGGAACAATAAATACCCACCTATAGTTTCTTCTGAGGTTCTTTTTTTCTTTCCACATGTGTGTGAATTCATTTCTTATGTTGAATTCTTCTTCACTCCATCTGGAATTTATTTTATTGTATGGTATAATTTCTAAGTTTTAATGGGAGTTTGGTTTCGCTTTAAATTTGGTTTAAGGAGTTTTCAGTCCAATCACAACTGATTTCTCAACATGGAGTTACTACTCAGGCCCTGGGATCTACCTGGAAGTATATGATAAATGGAAATTAGGGTGTTAATCACATAAGACCTTTAATGATTTTCCCCACGCAAGAAGTGTCTACCTTTTAGAAATGTAAATTTATGGATTAAATGATCATCTCCTGCCAGTTTGATCTGGAGAGGCTCATGCTCAGGGTAATGGTAGCCCATTCTCTTTCAATGCTTGAAAAAAGCCAACCCTATTCTCAAAGCTAACACTTTCACTGGCCTTCAAGGAAACAGGGTTTAGAAGTGCTCTCCAATCTCACCGCCTTTCCATAAATCAGCCCTTTCTTACACTTTCATAGATCCATGAATAGAGCAATAAGTTTCTAGCTTTCAGGCTCAAAATCTTGGCATTTATTATCAATATTTACTAAATAAATATAAAATGCAAATATATATTTATTAAACATATGAATATAAATATTATAATATATAAATATATAGTAAAGAATATAAATATAAAAATAAAAATACTCTTTAAAGTGATGAAGCCCAGCACTGAGTACAGTGTAAAGGGAAGTTCTGGCAAATAAATTAATAACATTCATCCAAAAACTGAAAACCTAATCACACTGCATAGTTTCTTTCTATTAGAAAAATACATAAATGTGAATGAATGAAGAGTTGTACATAAAAATGGTTTTTGTTGCATTACATTTAACAGTATGAAAGATTTGTCAGGTAGAGTTTAGTATATATTTACTACGGACTGGTAGGAAGCCACTAAGAAGAGTTTTTATGACATTATAAATGTCTTACATTACAATGATTAGTGTGAAATGAAGGATGTCGAAATTGTATAGATAATACGATTTCAGCTGTGTAAAATATGAAATTAGCCCTGAAACTATACAAGAGTTAAAGAAGGATAGGTTTAAGGTGACTTCCCCTTTTCTTCCCCCCATGTCTATATTTTATAGTAGTCTTAGAGCACCTTTATTACTTCTATAATAATGAACTAAATGAATGTATTGATTATATTCTGGGTTTCCTTTCTATTTTAAAATCCAGCCAAATATAAAATCCTCTTGATTTATCTTTCATGACTATTTGTCTATACTGTTTCCTGCACATTTCTACTTCAACATCCTTGTCCAAACCCTTATGGCCACTTACTTACAGCATTGAAGTAGTCTAAGTCTTCTTCCTTCCTATCCCCTTCCTTCAATGATGTTTTACAAACCAGCCAGGTCACCTTATCTACTGATGCACTAAATAAATGGAATTCATAAATAGATAAGATACTTCTCTCTTTTATTTTAAGGCACATTATTTTAGCATGACTAATATCTTCTAAGGCAGTATTTCAGACAAGGCTATTGTAAATTTATAGTCTCTTAAAAACTTTCAACAACCATTATGTGGAAAAGCTGTGCTCTAACACGTTGCTGAAGTATGTTTCTTTTGATCATCTTTTAGAAGAAGAATTCTTCTCTACGACTCTCTGAGATAGTATTATTATCCCAACTCCACAGATAAGGAGGCTACAGCCCTAAGAAATTTTCTCAAGATCACAGGACTAACTTAACCACAAAACTGGCTTTGGATTCTGGGTCTTTCACACTCCCAATTATGGGTGCTTCTCTATAAATCAAGCCTGATTTCTACTTTATCAATCAATATAATTAATATAAGCCACAAAGATTGGTTCAATTAGCACTGTCATTTCCCAGTTGAACACAGTGTGTTCCCGTTTCATCTGTTTTGCATAGCCCAGATGATATTTTTTAGCCCAACCTATTTAGGGGGATTTATCTTTCCAGTCATCAGTTTGTGACCATTTAATTAATGGCAATAAACTGAGCCAAGCACATAATGAAAACTTTCTATGGACCCATTAGACTATTCCTAGGATGGCATGAACTCCTTCCACAATAGTTCCAACTCTCCAGCTCCAGCTCCAGCCACCTCTTCCACCTTTTAAAAAACAGACAATGCCCAAGTCACATATAAACTAGGTGCTATTTCTTAGATCTGTCTCATTTCCTGAGTCTCAGTTTCCTCATCTATACTTAGGGATAATAATAGTACCTATAACATGGGGAATCATGTTTGGTATAAATTCAGTGCTCAGTAAATGTTAGCTATTTATTATATTATTATCTCTTGTCTTCCTCATTTGCCAAAGCTTATCCCTTTATGTGAATTATCTTGTTCTATGTTAATAAAGCCAACTCTCACCTTTTCTGTGAAACTATTTCTTTCATCCTCTCAGAATTATTTTTTGTTTTATCTTTTTTTGTATGCTGTGTGGCGGGGGTTCACATTTCATTCTTTTTCTATGTGAGCATCCTGTTATTGCTGCACCATTTGTTGAATTTTTGTTTGTTTGTTGTTTTTTTTCTTTTGTTTGCTTGTTTGTTTTGGGGAAGTGCATGGACCAGGAATCAAACCAGGGTCTCCTACATGGCAGGTGAGAATTCTACCACTGAAGTACTCTTACACTCCCATTCTCTCAGAACTCTTTATATACCTGTCTATGCACCACACAAAATGTCTATATGTCCCTAATAATGAGGTGGATATTGGTGAGTACAATTATAAAAGTATATAAACTAGCTATTTGTTTATGTGCCTGTCCTCACATTTACATAGGTTCTTTGGGGACACAATCCATTCCTTACATTAAATTTTTGCATCTGTCCAGCTTAAGGTATAATATAAAATATTTATAAAAGAATAGTCATGTATTGGGGATACCATTTGCAAAACTTTGCTCCCACCCATATTTTTGTGCTAGTGTTGTGCCCCAAGGTACTGATTACCAAATTGATCTTTATATGAGCCCCATCTGGAGAACTCTTAAAAATAAAATATTTTTTACCTCACCCTGGATCTCCTGAAGATGTAACTATAAAAATGAACTCTGGAAATCTGTATTTTACCATGGTCTGCATGGGATTCCACTAGAGTCAGCTTTGCATTCAGGGATCAGTGTTGTACATCACTGAACTAAAGTAGGGTTAGTTTTCTAATTTGAAATGAGGCTTTTACTCCCTTTCGCTTCCTTGCAAGTACTTCTCCAGCATGATTTTTTTTCTTCCAAGCTTGTAGCCAATGGCTTTACCTAATAAACAAGTGTTGACTTGAGTAAAATGTCTTCACAATAAGGACCAGTGAAGAGGTAGGAAGTAAGAAGGAAGAGAGTATTAAGAGGGCCCTGGCACCCAACAAATCTATTTTTCATCACTTTAAAATTATACTCTGAGTTGAAATCTATACTCTCAAACTTGTTGTCTGTGTCAACACAAAGGCACTGCACATGGGTCAAATTGATTCCAGGCCAACATCTTTTGGGGAGTGGCACTATCTCTAAGAAGAGGTTTTAAAAAAAGAAAAAATAGAGGTAGCAGTGATACTAAGTTAATCATCATTAATGGTTTAGAGGCAGAGATCAATGGGAATGAAAAAAGCTTCAGAGTGAAATGGGCTTCAGAGTATTTTATAAGGAACTATGTTCTGATGCTTGCCCTGCTCCTATTTGACTAATCTTGGCTGTTTCATTACACCTCTTTTGACCTTAATTCCCTGCTCTAGAAAATGAGTAGATGGAACTAAATTAATTTTAAATTCCTTTACTGTTCCAAAAATATCTGCTTCTAAAATTTGGGGTGTTAATACCTAATGAGTGGATTGATGGACCCCAAAAATGCCCATGTCCTACCCCAGAACCTGTGAACGTGACCTTATTTGGAAAAAAGGTCCTTGAAGATGTAATTAAGCTAAAGAGCTTGTAATGAGATAATTCTGGAATATTCTGATGGATCTTAAATCCAATGACAAGTATCCTCCTAAGAGGCAGAAGAGGAGAATTTACAGAGGAGTCCACCTGAAGATGGAGTCAGACAGCGGAGTTATGCAGCCACAAGCCAAGAAATCACAAAAGCCACCAGAAGCTAGAAGAGGAAAAAAAGGATTCTCCCCTAGAATCTTCAGAAGCAGTGCTGCCCTAACGGCACTTTGATTTTAGATTGCTACCTCCAGAACTGTGAGAGCATACATCTATATAGTTGTAAACCACTGAGTTTGTGGTAATATTTTTATGGCAGCCCAGGAAACTAGTGCAGAGAGGGACATTTGGATTTGGGTGAGTATGTAACTAAGCCTTAGAAAGTCCTAACCAACTTTTTAACCTCAACAGGCATAAACATTTCTTCAAGAATGACAGAGACAGGGAGAGAAAAAGGAATGTTAAAAACTAATTTCAACCCTGTATCTTGAGACAAAAATAATACAATGGTAAATAGTGGCTATCATGATATTGATAACCTGGATTGTGGTGCTAACAACAAAATAGTGTAATCTCAATCTTGAAAATCTTGACACACTGAAAGCAAACAATTGAAAGAGGAGGAGGAATTTGTTGCCCACACTGCATTTGACTGCTGTCTTTATTCTGTTTGCTATCTCCCTAGAGCACCTCTCATGGTGTGGACACCAGAGGGACTGTTGCTCAGCAAGTTTAAAGGGGAAACTTCATCTGCTCTACTGAATCATAAACTGTTGTCCTTTGGTGCTGTTGTATTGTTTTTTCTTATTTTTTTTTTCTCCATCACTTTTTTCCTGCATCTCTCTTCAACCTGCTACGGTTCTAAATGGTAAAATAAAACAAAACTAACAAACCGAAAAAACCTTAATCAAGGCCAAATCCATCAGATTTTCTCTTAAGGTACTTGGAGGATTATTTTGGAGAAAATTGAGACAGAGATGCCTTGTTAGCAATGCAAGTCCAGGTCAACAAAAGTCAGTGCTAATTTCAATCCTAACTTGTCATTTTTAGAGGCTGTTCTAGATTCCTCATACTCACTGTCTCAGAATACAGGTAAAGAAGAATGTGGAAACAATTTTTTCCAACTCCCAGCCATCTTTCCATGCTTGACTCTGGTTATTTTCTCTAGAAAACCTTCTCTAATTCCCTAAACTGACTTAAATGAGGCTACTCTCTGCTGGCCATTGTTTTAGCTCCTTCTACCTTGTACTGGGATTATCTGTACTATGACTATATTCCCATTAGATTGTTATACCTTTGGGAGGTGAAGTAATATCTTATTAATAATTATTTCCCCAGGGCCAAACACAGAGTCTGGAACATAATAAATAATAAATTTGTTATATGGATGAACGCTCTAAATCATTTTCAGCCACTGGAGAGTTGCAGAGTTTTAGTAAGACAGCATGCAAGAATATTTAATTTACAACTGACAATTTTATTAAACAATAACTGAGACTTCTCATTTAAAACAACATTTGACTATCAGCTCTGGATACAGCCTTTTGAACTTACCACCAAAATACTTGTGAAGACATGGATAAAGACAAAACTTTACACCATAATCTAAAATGGGCAATCTAAGAGCTAAGAATTTCCACTCACTATAAGACTGATAGAGCTGGATAAAATACACAAATACACAAACAAATAAAAATCAGTAAAATCCTGGTCATGATTCACCTCTTGAAGCACAAGGGTCCTATCCCTATGAAAGAAGTTAGTGAGGTACTTTGTCTCTCCTCTGTTGAATTAGAATTCTTTTATTTTGAGCTAAGGTTTCTGTCAAACAGGAAAACAAACAGCAATATCTCCAGAAGCAGATTTCTTTCATGCAGGCCCTGTTTAATTTGCAGAAGTATCATTCTACTCCCTAAATCTCCAAATATGAAAATATACTCATGTAATTCCAAGGAGGCATTAGAGATTGTTGGCATTTGCTCACATCTATTACCCAAATATAATTGGTTGGTTTGTGAACAGTCTTAGAGACATGGTATTTAGTTCAAAAGAACTAGAGATTGATGCCAAAATTTCTAAATCTATACATAAATATATCTGTAAGTCTCTCAAAGAGGCAGCAAAGGGGAAATTAAATTGGTACTTTGCAAAACTTCATAATAATCTTCTTTACCCAAATATTTCCTGAAAGACTTTCTAGCAAGTGTTCAATGATATTTCTATTTTTCTCTTTCTTACAATATCTTTACGAATATCTGATCTTTCCTATGAATACCAAAATTGCCCTATAAGAATACAGATAATATAGATTATAAAAAAATGAAAAGTAGCCTTACTTCACATTTCTCTGTAAAACCAAATGTTGCAAGTCAATGGGTAATATATCATTAGATTTTTTTTTTTTACATGGGCAGGTACCGGGAATCGAACCCGGGTCCTCTGGCATGGCAGGCTAGCGTTCTTGCCGCTGAGCCACCATGGACCACCCATATCATTAGATTTTGATGGAGAAATCTTTTGACATAAGAGTTTCCAGCTACAAAAATTATTGTAACAGTTAAGATTCAAAGTCACTATTACTCCTTTGTTTTGTCTCTCTCATGTTAAGAGTTCTTTCAGGTATTGTGTGACCTTTGCTCACACTTAGGTGTGAATCACTAAAAAGTTTACTGAAAATATAAGACCTGCCAGAAGCTTGCAGACTATGGCTAATTTCATAAGCAGGTCTGAAGCAGCTGTTTTATTTGGAAACCCAAGTTATTGTGCTAATTTGTTTCTAGGGTGGCTCAGAACTCTCAGAGAAAACTTAATCTCCTCCCCTGAAGAAAAAAAAATAATAATAAGATAAAATACATATAAAAAATAAAACTGCTGCCAGAAATCTAGGCTTCAATTTGGGGGTGAAGGTTGAGGATTGAGGCTGAGATTTGGGGGTTCATCTTTCAATGCAGATGGGCTTTCTCTAATTCCTGTGTTTCTAACACAGCGCCCCATTCCAAACTGTGCCTTGCATTCCTCAGTGTAGAAGCTGCAGTGGCCCTTCACTTTTTGCTGGCATGGAATAGAGCTCAGAGGAGACAACCTCGGACAGAACTGGGACCAGGTATCTTGGAATCAAGCTGTATCATAAAAAGAAAATAATCATACTATTGTAAATTTTCCCTCTGTCTCTATTTCCACTGGTACATTATGTTGTCAGTTTCTGAGCTTTTGAAATTTCTGCAATGTGCAATGTAGCTTTGTAACTTTCACCTTTTCTGGTTTAGGATCCAGCTTTGTCTGTACTGCTACACTGACCATTCATCCATTTTATTCCGCTTCCCCACATTTATTATTGTATACTCTTCTTTTAGGCATCTCTTTGTGAATTTATTCACTTAACAATCCTCTTTATCATTTACTTCAGTTTAATTTTAGGAGGAAGTGAAATTAGACTTGCTTTAAACAAAATCCATCTATTAATGGATTTTCTAATATTAAATTATCTTTTAATTGCTAAGATGAATTCTAGTTGAAAATAATGTGTTATTTTGTAATTATGTTCTGATTTTTTTTTAACTAAAATTGTATGGAGATTTTTATATTATGTCCATAAATGATATTCCCCTATGGTTTCAGTTTCTCAAACTGTCTTGGACGGCTTTTAAAATAAAATCAGTAAACTGGGCTTATAAAATTAGTTATAGAGCTATTTCTTATTATCTTCAGTTGTTCACTTCTAAATATCTTGTAAAATCTTTTTTGTTTTCTTCTATAATTCATATTCTTATAAATATATGGGGTATAATTTTGGTTTTGTATAACTAATTTCCACTTTTATTGCAACATGATGAACATAAAATGCATGTAATTTTGTTTATTAGGTATTTTTTTAGATTAGTTCATGGTCAACTATTAAAAAATTTCATGTTCATATTTTGCCAAAAAATGTTTGGTTCTCCAGTTTGTGAGATATTTGTCTATTGTGACTATTTCAGTATTACTACAGAATTTTGTCAGTGGTCACCCTACAGATTTTGCAGCATTGTTGCTAGGAGCATAAGGTTTGGGTATCAAAAAATATAACATATGTAGAATTAAAACAACAAAAAATTAAGATTCAAAATTTGCCATACAAAAAAGATGCCTATTAAATGGAAAGTAATAGCCTTCAATTCTTATGGTAGGGAATTGTTCTTTTATCATTGAGTGATGACTGTCTTTATCTGTAATTACTTTTTTTGGCATAAAGCCAAATTTATCAGATAATAATAAAGCTATGAAAGCTTTATTTTGGTTAATAATTACCTGATTTGAATCTCTATCCCTGTAAAGAGATTGTAAAATCAGTCTTTTGTGGCCTTAAGTGAGCTCAATGAATACATGCTAAGTGTAAACAGATTCTTTTTTTTTTTTTTTAACCTTCCCGGTAATTGAATTGTTTCTTCCATAAAAAGGATGACCCTTTTCATACTTAATGAAGTTTTTACCTTAAAGTCCATTTTATGTTATACAGTATTGTCATTTGATCTCATTCTTAAACCTCTCAAATTATTCAACATATTTTGTTGCCTTTTGGTCAACTTATTTATAATCTCCCATGCATTTTACCCAGGTTTTTTGTTGCTGTTGTTCATCATTGCTTCTTCCTGAGTTTGATTTCCAATACAATTACATTTATATTATAGTCATTCCTTCACTGAAAATCTTTGAATGGTAAATACTTTCAGCCTTTCCCTTAAAAGTCTATATTTGGTTTCATTCTTAAATAATATTACATTAAACTAGGAAATACTAAGTTTGGGAGTATTTTCTCTCAGAATTTATCATTTCATTGTCTTCTGTACTTTTTAATTGTCTAATTGTTGTTTTTGGTCTTCCAAATGGTTCTTTTTAAAGATTTATAATTTGTTTTAATTTCCTTTTGTTTATTATACTATTTCTACAAGTCTATTTTAATTATCCTGTTTGAAGCTCAATGTGCTTCTTCAAATTGAGGGCTCTGTTTTTCTATAATTCTGGAAATGCTTCAGTTATTTGCAGTTTTGAGTTATCTTTGCAATTTCCCTGTGCTGATGAATGCATTCGCCCCATCCATCCTCTCCCAGAAGGAAACCCTTGTCATTGCCTCCATTGTACAAGGTTTTCCATTCCAACTCTCCATCTTGTACAGACCTAACACCAAATATTGTTCATTCTATGGGTGTTAAACCTTATCTCCTAGCATCAAACATCTACATTTGCATTATTATTGCAGATAATAATAATAAGTGGATCAGATTGAGAGATTACTGCACTGACTTTAAGTCTCTATTCATTTCTGGAATCAAGGATTTCCCTTCCTTCCTTTCCTTTTTTTTTGTTTTAGATTTTGACCTAAAACCAATTAAAATAGCTTGAATGCTTTTTTCAGAATCTAAGTTTGTTTTAAAGCAGGTGAGAGTCTGGATCAGCTTTATACTTCTTGTGAGTACTATCAATATATATCAGATATACAATCTGAAAAGAAGAAAAATGATCACAGCTATTTCTGGGAGTCCAATAACAATAAGCTCATATCGGACATATTCTCTTATTTCTTTCATTCTTTTTGAATATAGCAGCTAAAAGAAGAAATGTAACTTCCATTGAGAAAAATAAGTCTACCAGCTGAACTCTTGGTTGGAAAGACTCTAAGCTACTAAATAGCAGATAGAGAAAATATCCTGATTCTAAGGTAGGAGCTAGGTTGTCAAATCAAAGAAAGGCTTCCCTTTCTTCTGTCAGTTCTGACAGCCTTGATGGCCTTAGATGGCCTTAGCAGAGGATGGCCTTATTTCTAGCTTTGTGTTGTATCTCAAGGTAGTGAAAATAAGTCATGTAGTTGGCATGAAGGTATATATAAAAACCATCAATGCTATACACATTCCTATTTTATACTGAACTATCATTTCTTGGCAGGGTAGAAGAAAGGAAGCAAGTTAGTCTGGTAATACAGTTCTTGGAAAGACACAAGTGAATTGAAGTTGTGTATTACATGGTGTAGATGGACATTCCTGCTTCTGTGAATGGATGGATACTGATTGCGGGAGCTGAAAATAAAATTTTCCCAGTCTCTTCTTCCACAGAGCTCTTTAACTAAATATTTAGATGCAGTGGCATTTGCCTCATCTCTAGCTTCTTTCATGCTGACAGCAAAGTAAAAAAGTTTAGACTGCATGAGAATTTCTGTCCCGTGGCATGAAGCATGTTTTGTCCTTGTTTCAGGACCTTTGAATATAAATATGCCTTTGTGAATGACATTTCATCTGATGACATCAAAGGAAATTGCAAATATCAGATCCTTGAGGGATAAAGGAATAGAGAGAATGGGGAACTCTAAGCTTGAAATTTTAGCTTCAACTATGAAATACTCACAGGATCAAGAAAAGTTTCTTAATCGCTTGGTCTGTCTCAAGCTATAAAATAGAAATATTTTGACGCAGACTTTTACTAGCCCAAATATATTGCTATTATTAAGTTCAACTATCAATAAATTGACACAATATGATAGAGGAGAGAAAATCATCCAAAATTCTGCATAATTCTTTCATTTTCTTTGCCTAAAACTTTGTTTAGAATGGTTATTATAAGGAAAAAACTGATTGCATTTAAAATTCATATCTTTTCATCTTACTTGTCCTTCCTAAGTCAAGTCATAGCATTACCTCCAGACAGGAGGTATATAAATACAAAGGGAAAACAAGATCTGGAAAATGTGGGAGCTTGCAGATTAGAAGCCTCTTTTAGGCATTATCTAATTTAATTCTTACAGGAATCCTGTGCGCTCCTGTGAATTAATTTCATTATCCCAATTTTACTAATAAAGAATAAAAGCCTGATATGAGTAAGACAAAATGTTGGTTTGCATGATGGACTCTTTGTTTCAAAGCCCATGGTTTTTTTGTTGTTGTTTTTTGGTTTTTTTTTACTTTTTAATGTATTCTTATTGCCTCTGAATAACAAACTGCAATATCAGTCATTGGATAAATGGGAGATACTTGGCAAAAATAATAGAGAATTTATGTAAGTGGTATGAGGACCAAACCATAACAAATGTGCTATTACAGAATTTGTAGGCTAGAAATCTTGCTAATCTCTTTACAGATTTGACTTTATTGATCGACTTTTCTACATACACAGGATTTATAATAGGATTAGGTCTGTCAGCCACATCAATAACACAAAATTATTGTATTGTGTTCAATAAGTATAATAAATTTTATAATGCTAAAACTTCTAGGAAATGTTTGGTCTAGACATCAGGGGTGATGAATTGAAAACCAGTGGTGGAGTTGGGTTTCAGTAATGAAAAAGCATGCTGTTTATTTATTATAATTTTTCTGTCTCCCTTCCTCTTATTTCACTTAAAATCATCCTATCTGTTTATCCACATGACCGGGAAATCTATACATTGTGAGTTATACACTATAAAATCTATAATTCACCTAGACTTGCCCAAATCATATCAATTTTTCACAATGCTAGTATAGAGGTTAAAATCTCTCATTCCTTCTGCCCTTTCTATTTCAGCCATAACCAACTACCTAAAGTTTTAAATCCATCTTTCTATTTTGCTGCTCCTTCTATCCGTGCAACACTTCCTCCACCTTTTTCCTTTTCATACGTTTATTTATACCATTAGTCCTTTGAAGCTCAGCTCAGACATCATCTGTCAACAGGAAACCATTCCTGAGAATCCTGTCTCCCAAGTGGTATCGGTTCTGTGATTCCACTACATTCCCATCTTTTCCCGCACATACAGCCCTATATGCTGACATGCTGAAAAGAACAGAGATGTTGCAACCACATCCGTGAGTTTGAACCCTGGATCCATCAGTTACTAGTTGCATCACTAGTTGGATCACCTTAGCTAAGGAATTTAAACTTTCTGGCCATCGTTTTCCTCATCTGCAAAATTAGAACAACCATTTAATGCAGGTTTGTTGCAAAGATGAGTAACATTGCATGAAAATCACAAAGTAGGCCTTTGTGGTAGATATCAGTCCTTTGGCCTCCCAGGTCCACTCCCCTCCCTTCTCCACTCTGCTGTGGGGCCCCTGAGGCTTATGTGTAAGAACTGCTTCAGTGGGCACCCTTGCTGCTTTGACTTGAACATGGTATGGGGAATGCAACTTCATCCACAGAATTATAAGCAGGGAATCAAAGATTAGAAGGAATGTGAAATCAGGGGTCAGGGCATTTAGCCCCCTGCTTCCTCACTGCCAGACTAGCAGGGAGAGCTTGCCTGCTTCCTTCCACGAGGTTACGGCTCTTGCCAGCTGGCTTGGTCAGTACAGTGTTCCTCTCTGTGCTCTGGTAATTGTTCTCGCCCCTTGCTCATTCAGGCCCTGAGTACTTCATTATCCCTTATTGGTTTCCTTAAACTCTCAGCCCCCCTGGCCCAAGTATAAGTAGTTCTTTTATTAAACTTCCTTCAAAAACTCAGTTTGAGTATGTCAGCTGTTTCCTGCCAGGGCTCTGACCAATACCACATTCAATATTATTAACAATATGAACTTAACTAACTGTCCTATAATTGTCTCTTGACTTATCTGACTCCCTTACCAGACTGTAAACTATGCAAGAGCAGACCCCATGGCTCATTTCTCACTGTTATCCTCTGTTGTCAAGCACATTGCTTGACATTGGCTAAATGCTTTCGATTGGCTAAATGAAGGAATGCATATTTTTCTAATTTCTTGTAAGTAAGCACTGCCCCATTTTTACTCCCAGTCCTAAGAATAGTGCTTCACACTGGGTAATGCTAAATATTTGCTGTATTGAATGTGAATTTTTCCAAGAAATAAGTAGGTAAGATGATTTAAAAAGAATGCTTCAGAGCAAAATAAACATGGGTTCAATCAACAGACTCTCAGGTTAAGTGCCATATAAAATCAGCTTAGAAGTCTGGGCAGGACAAGTTGAACTACAGGGAGTAACAGAAGTAGTTCTAAACCGGACATCACCATCTCGACCCTATTTATTACAGAGGTCTTTGAGTGATCAAAAACTGCAGGAGCAGTTCAAGAAAAGACAATTGGTTTCAAGTGGGGAAGGTCAGATTTGGAAAGAAATACTTTAAACTTTTCAGAGATAGTGAGAAATTACTTTGTGATCTAATAACCCAAACCAAATCAACCCCAAATCTCTTTCTTCTCCAATGTTTAATCCATTCCAACTCCTCTTAAAATCATCACTGCCATATTTCTCAATCCCTTCACATCTCTCCAACTCAGAAACAAAAACTTTAGTCCAAGACATATCATTTCTTGCCTAGATAACTTCTGTTGTTCTTATACTCACTCTAGCCCCCACCCCCACATCTGTCTCATCACAGTAAACTGAGTGAAATGTTTTAAATGTACCTGAGATCATATATAGCTCTGCTCTGTACCCTTCCAGGATTATGATCTGGCCCATAACTACATGTCCATGCTTACATCACATCTCCATAGCTCTTTAGGCTGTAAGAAATGTAGCTGTCCTTAGGATCCCTCAACAGAACAATGCTGACCCTCTCTTCAGATCTTTTGTATATACTGTTCCTTGTGCCTGGAAATCTTTCACACCCTCTGTTCTCGCTTTCACCAGACTTCTCCTAATCCTTCAGATCTCACCTGAAATATCACTCCCCATGGAAAACCTTCCTTGATTATGTTCTGTGAGACTAGATAGGCCACTTTGTCATATTCCTTTATAGTTCTCTTTAATTTTCTCTTACAGAAAGTAAATAAATAAATAAATAATGATCAGGACAATTTCATTTAAATGATATGCATTTATAATTACAAATAATTACTAAAATTAATTATTGTTTTAATTTACTCTCTTCCTAATGAGGGCAGAAATCTCTTGTGCTTACCATTGCATCCCCATCTCTCAGCAGATACCTGAGAGAGTTGATTCTCAATACACACTCATATTATAGTTAATAGAATATAGCATGAGCTAAGGTGTTAAGTCATAGAAGAATCTCTAAGGGTTGGAAAGGAAAACTTGCAAATCCTGTAACTTAGAGTCACCTAAAGAATGTATATCTGAAGTTCAGGGAGGAACCAGGCTAAATGGAATTTAATATTTGGGAAGGCTCTATAGGCAGCATGACTGTATACATATATGGTCAGAAGAGATAGCAACCTACAGATGGGAGGAATGAAGAGTTCTGTCAGTTTATGGAAACCAGTTTTTTTTTCTTTTTTAAGGAAAATAAGAGGGCAAAGAGCATTTTAACCATTCTGTAAGCTGGCTCTGAGGATTGCCAAAAAACAGACTTGGAGCAGCAGAAGCAGCAAGCCCAGGGGTGTAACACAGACTTTCTAAGTTATTTCACTGGGGACACTAATAGAAAGGCCAGTGCAAAGCAAAATTCTTAATTAATGTGAACATGAGAAGTTGAGTTCAGTCTGCAAGTAATGGAACAGAATTACAAAACGCCACGTGTGGTTACAAGTAATACAGAACCCAAGACTCCCCAGGGACACACAGGTCCTGTGCTAATCTCTTTGTAATTCTGAAAGCAAGGAAGAAGAAAAAAAGATTAAGCCTCCTTGTGGAGATCATGTGATGACTTCCTGATCCCAGCCAGAGGCAGGATTTCCATGGAAACTTCTCTTCTTGCCCTCTTCACACACACACTGCTCCTTCCACCTGAAAAGGCTGCTTTGAGTCTCAGAAGAGTTGTATGGAGAAGCCTTGATATTTCCCTGAAAGACAAGACAAACTCCAGCAGAAAGGGTGGAAAGCAGAGCAGACCACCCATCCTGCACCAAAGCCAGGACATCTATGGCTTTCCCTGTGTAGCTCCGCTGCTGAGGTTCCAGGCATGGACACTGACCTCACAGCTTTCACTTTCTCTCTCTGGTTCCTCAAGTTCAGGGAACCACTCAGCTTTAAGTATAGAGGAGAATAAAGATAGATATCTCTGGGACCAACTTTGATATGAGTACTCACATCCTGTCAGTCTTCAGCTCATAAAAGGTGTCTGTTTAGCTCAGTCCATTTAGTATAGTTTTTAAGATTCTCCATAGATTGGTCTATCTCACTACACACACAGAGAATGGATTCCTGGAAAAGTTTAGATGATCAGTAAATATTCATTGAATAAACATACATATCTTCATTCATCCATTCCTTAAATTGAGATCTCCTTTGCCATAACCAAATCAGAAACATACAATTTCAATTAATTCCTGATTTTTGTTCAGCACTTATGGGTGAAACACTGAAAAAAGAAAAATTCCCTTTGAAAGATTACTTAGTAAAAGTTCCCACTGTAAAGTTTCCAAAGTGACCTATCCTTAGGAAAACTTAGAAAATCAGTGGTTAGAGATCAGGTAAAGAGTCAAATACAATATCATCAGGAAAAAATATCAGGAAAAAAATTTTTCTTCTGATACTTTATATAAAATAAATAAACTGCAACATAATCCAATATAGGTAATAATCTCTGCACTCTACAAAGCCCTTTCTGCAAAGCTATGTTCTGCAAATGTTGTAGCCAATCTATAGTCTCTGTGAAACAACCACTTTGAAGTTATAACCTCTAATACTTCCTGATATTTCTTAATAACAGCAGGTCTATTCCTAACATTAGCTCTCATTTGAAAATTCAGATTATAATTAATTTTATTATCAACTAACTGTGTTTACTTAAATCAGACATTATTATTATTCTTACTTTTACAACCATACGAATTAAGCTAGTCATGGTGAATAGTTTTTCCTCACTTTAAAATATGCCCCTTCCATTGGCAGGATAAATGCACTCCAAATAAAAGTTAGTCATATGCTTTTCAGAAGATGAAAGCTTAAGATAAAGCCAGAGAGTGTTTGATGCTGAAAGTGGGAGTGGTATTACATAGGTCTTAGGAAAAGCATGTGACAATCAGTATGTAAGGGAAGGTGGAAAGAAGTTTGTGGCTCTAATTAACCAGCTCTACAGACCTTGTGAGGACTAGCAGAAACATGCTCCTGGCTGTTTTGTACTGCCTACTGTGGAGTTTCCATACCTCCTCTGGCCATTTCCCTCGAGCCTGTGCCTCCTCCAAGAACCTGATAGTGAAGGAATGCTGCCCACCATGGAGAGGCGATGGGAGTCCCTGTGGCCAGCTTTCGGGCAGAGGTTCCTGCCAGGACATCCTGCTATCTACTGCACCACATGGACCTCAATTCCCCTTCATAGGGGTGGATGACCGGGAGTCTTGGCCATCTGTCTTTTATAATAGAACCTGCCAGTGCTCTGGCAACTTCATGGGATTTGACTGTGGAAATTGCAAGTTTGGCTTCAGGGGACCTAACTGCACAGAAAGAAAACTACTGGTGAGAAGAAACATCTTTGATTTGAGCATGTCAGAAAAGGACAAATTCCTTGCCTATCTCACTATGGCAAAGTATACTATCAGCCCAGACTATGTCATCCCCATGGGCACCTATGGCCAAATGAGCAATGGATCAACACCTATGTTTAGAGACATCAACATTTATGATCTGTTTGTTTGGATGCATTATTATGTGTCAAGGGATACACTCCTTGGTGGGACCGATATCTGGAAAGACATTGATTTTGCTCATGAGGCACCTGGTTTCCTGCCATGGCATAGACTCTTTTTGTTGCTATGGGAACAAGAAATACAGACACTGACAGGGGATGAGAGCTTCACTGTTCCATACTGGGATTGGCGGGATGCAAAAGAATGTAACATTTGTACAGATGAGTACTTGGGAGGGCGCCACCCAACAAACCCTAACCTCCTCAGCCCTGCATCCTTCTTCTCCTCTTGGCAGGTAAGTTGGGCTGGAATGTAAAGCTGATTGAATCATAGAATAAAACATCAGAGCAGAAAGGCACCTTAGCAAGCACTTCTTCAGGGTGGTCTTCATAAACTCCGCCTCACCCTCCCCCCATCCAGAGTAGGGAAGATCCTTTGTTAGGAGCACTCAAAGGATCTTTTATTTTTCCTTTATATCACACTTCACAATTGTAGTTGCATTGATATTTTGTTTAATATCTATGTCCTTTACTATGCTTTTAAGCTCCAATGAATAAAGAGCACTTGATTCATCATTATATCTCCAAGCACCTAGTTTGTGTGCCTGGCAAATGGCAAAGTGCTCCATAAGTACTTGTTCAATGAATGAATGAATACCTAAATAATAGAATAAATAAATGATTTAAACCGGTATAACTGAAGTTTTCTTCACAAAAATATTCTTATTGTGTATAAATTAAAGCTACAAATTTCTGGTCCTATTTCAGAGTCACTGAACAGAATTTCTAGAGAAGGGTCCTGGGAAGGCATAATTTAATAAGTGTGTATAGCAATTATTATTTTTAAGAAAGTTTGGAGACACTGAGAACCATGAGGCTCAAATAGGTAAGTTATCACAATAGCTAACATTCATTGAACATCTAGCATGCGTAAAGCCCTGTTATAAGTGCTTTGATGCCTTAATTCATTTAATATTCTTACTAACCTGTTCTCATTTTAAAGCTTAGAAAACTGAGGTTTAAAGAGATTAGTTATTTTGCACAAGTACACACAGCTAGTTGGTGGCAGAGATAAGAAGGGATCCCAGAGAATCTGGCTGCAATACCACTCTCTACTGTTTCCACAGACATGGCTGCTATGATGTCTTCAGTCAAAAGATTTGACCCATTCTGTCTTACTCTTTTTCAATAGGCTACAGAAGAAATTAGGTTTGCTCCTAAATACTTGCAAATTTCAGGGGTACAAATAAAGGACTGTTATTTTTCTATTCTGAATTGATGATTCTAGATTAGAAGCAAAAGGTAATCAATTATTTCTCCTTCCTAAACTTCATAGGTAGAAGAAGCACTTTTCTATCTGTCTTCCAAAATTTCTAATCCCGCATTTTGACTGGCAATGCTTTATGGAGCTCAGTCCAAATCTTGCCCTTGCTGCCTCACACTTTGCAGTCTAAAATCTAGTAAGGATAGTCTTCCCTACCAAAGTTCACACACCTTTCAAATGGAGCATAATAAAGCTCATTGAAAACCTCCCCTACATAATTTCTTGTGTAACTAATATCAGATATTTACCAAAAGAAATGAATCTATTTGTGCAGGATAGACAGGAAAAATGTGTTTATTTGAAAAAAAAATGCATTCAATAAAGCTTTCAGTCCACCTACTATAATCTATAAAATGCAAACTCTCACCTAACTGTCATATATTCTGTTACTGCTGAGAATCCTGCCAGGCTTTGAAGTGGGATTTTCAGTCAATTATAATTCTTTCTTTAACTATACAGCTTCACTTGACCCAGAAAAGCTAGAGGATTATCCAAATTAGTAAAAATGATTGAAAATCTACACTGAAGCTTAATAGGTAGATACCCAGCATATTTGTCATTTTTTTCTAAACATCTATTGGTTATTGAAGGTTATTGAAGGGAAAAATTTTCCCTTTTTTATCTATGACTGCAGCCAATTTTATTATTTTCTAAAGAAAACTTTTTGTATCTAGTGAGTAAACACTAGAATAAAATTGATACATCATTAACTGCAACCTTGTTCTGTGATTAACATCTGAGTAGTAAATGGTTTTAAAAATAAAATTAGTAGAGGTAGACCATTGAAGAAAAATAAGCAAACAAGAGCTTAAATAAGGAAAGCAAAATGAACATTTGCTGTATGCAGTGTCCTGGGATAATCAGTGGCAGAGGTGATAGAAAAACCCAACTATAGTTGGCTATTTCCACTTTGGATACAAAATCCTATGCAAAATTATCCAAATAAAGATCAGTTGTGCACATTATTAAGTAAAATAAAGTGCTAACTCCTGTTAGCATTGGGTGCTAAAAGTCACAGTTAAGCAACACTTGGTGATAAGCAAGCTTTGGTCCATTCATAGCATCAGAATGGACACGCATACCATATTAATCAATGTATATCATTTCTCCACTCTGTAAGATCCTTCTCTGTAATAAAGAACTCTAATGTCAATCAATCATCACCTAAATGCCTTTATAATAAGTAGCTGTGGTCAGGTGGATTTTGAGACTTTAATTCAATCTTCCTTGGTGTGAGATCTCCCTGCTGCAGTGGTCTTTCTTTCAATAAACCTATAGTTTTTATTATATTGGTGACTGTTTATTTTGACAACATTGATTTAATTCAGTAGTTCTCAGTATCAAAGTCACCTGGAGAACTTCAAAAAAAATGAATACAAAATGGTTGTGTAGACTCTCCTCATTCAATTGGGGCCAGAAATTATGATTCAGGTAGTTTGCTATAAACTCCAGACATCTGTATTATTAAAACCAACTCCTGTGATTCTCAAGTTCAGCCAACACAGAGAATCACTGATTTAATTGATATAGAAATTGTTTTTGTATCCCTTTACTTTCATGTTACAAATACAGGTCCTGCAATAAACACACCACTAAGTTTAATGCTTTTGCCTAAATTGAACACCAAATCAAGAACAAGACTATTATGTGTTAGATGAGATCAAATAGCTTCTAGACTAAGTGAATTCATTAATACCTTCTAAATTAGCTAGATTGCTCCCTCTTTGATACAAAGCATTCATTTTTTCTTGGTTTCAGATTTTTTTTTCACTCAACACAAAAATGGAGCTTTTAGAGACTGATGGCATTTATTAACTCTGAGCCAAGCGACCTTCAACGGTAACCAGTTTAATGCTCTCATTTTATAAAAGAGAGGTCCAGAGATAAAGGATGAATTATCCAAGGTCACACAGCCAATTTGTACCAAACCTGAGGACTAAAACCCAGTGCCTCTGATTCCAATGTTATTTAAAGTCAACTGTGTTGTTTCCTATTTCCAAGGCACCATTTAGGCTCAGAAGGGATCAAATAAGCCACTAATTCAAAAATGTATAATTTGACATGTTATCTCTTTAACTCTTCAGTTGCCCCAGACAACATGGGTGGAGACTGATGTTGTCTTTTTCTTTATGTTTTAATGAAAATATTTTATTAGACTTCTACTGAGCCATATCCCCTACCCTTGTAAAATTGCTTCTCTCCCTTTATGCCCTCATTACTCTTTGTACGTATTTATTCCATAGCATCTATAATTCTTCAACACGCTTCATGGTTTGCAAGCCTTTATTTGTCTACCAGTCTATCAGCTGCTCCAAGATCATTTCTAATCTATTTTTGTGTACAGAGCCAAGAACCATCATTTATACAAGGAGTGGCCATGATACATATATGCTGAATTAATGAAATTAAAAATCAGAGAGCTGGTAGCTCCAGTGCTAACGTAGATTTAAAACAAGCCAAAAAAATCTCTGCATGGCTAAATCTGCATGGCTTAGTCCATTTTTCTTTGTAGAACTGGCTCCCCCATGACAAGGAGAAAACAAATGTCTATAAGCAAAGTCTGGGACAAGACATTTTGCATAATTTTCTCTGCGCTTGTATGTTATAAGGGCAAAAAAAAAATTAAAAATTAAAAGACTTAACTCTCTCTATTGAACTTAAGAGAAGGAACTTCTTCCTCTCTCTCATCTCTTAGAATTTACTTTAGAAAACCTGCATTCTAAGTCCTCTCTTTGTCCTTTTGAAATGTAATCAAGGCAGATATCACCCAGTTTCTTGGGAAGAAATTAGTATAACTTCTAGTGGGCTCATGGCTCCAAATGGTAAAAGTACCTCCAGTCATAAAGATGAGAAATATCTTGACAATGTGTATGTAATGTATTTGCTTAGCCACATAATAAGGGTAAGCTTTTCTTCTTTTGCAATCTCTTTAGCAGATTGCCTGTGCTGCATCCCAGTCTAGTTTAATGCTTATTCAATAATACAATTGTTTTCCTTTCTCTTCTACCTTTGTAGGAGGTTTCCTGGATTGGGGGAAGATTTTGTTTTTAGTTATATTTACCCAACAATGTATATGCATATATATGTGTGTTGTATGTGCACATACAAAAATGAGAGCAGACAATAACAATTAAGCAAGTTACAACATATCTGAGCATCATTTTCTTCATTGTTTTAGTGAGATAAATATTAGTTACTTGATAGGATTTTCTATTAAATAAAATACTATTTTAAAAGTCGTGTACTTAAGTTTTCTTGGACAACCTATATTCCAAATTCACATTCTTTTTGTTTATTTATTTGTTTATTTTAGTTTAATGCCAGGAGCTTTAACAGTAGAGATACATTTGTAACAATTAAAAGGTCCATTATCTTTGGAGATGGTGAGATTGATTGTTAATAAAATTTAAGTACAAATACCAGTGCTCAACACAATTTGACTCAATATTATATAACTAGCTGATAATTAGCAATAAAAAGAAAAGCTATATCAAGGATATCTGTTATAATGGATCAAAATAAAGAGAGAAACATTTCCTAGATGATGGACATGAGCAAAATGTGGCCAGGGAATTTACTCATCAGGTGAAAAGCACATCACATGGAAGCAAAGAGTGGGAATGAATAAAGTCACATTTCAGCAGAGAGTCATGGGTTTTGGGTAACCATGGCAACAGCTCAGTGAAATTACAGCTTCTCTTTTTACTTTTTGGAAAAGATTCTGTGGAATGTCACATAGTTTACATTTTTTTAATGAATTTTTAATGCCACGATAGTATGTCTTTGTTCTTAGAGGCTTTTAACTGGTAGTTTGCTGCAATTTCTTTAATTTTAAGATAATATTATTTAAGTTCACTTTCCTCATTAGCACATTTGTTCCTTCTTTTATTTGGTTTGGGATGCTTGATTTTTTCCCCCATCATTATATGTTATAAATCATCTGTGGTAAAATAAAAAAAGACAGAGTCTTGGTCAGAAGACCTGTGCTCAGATTCTACCTCTGCCACTTACTCTGTGATTTGGGCAAGTTACTTAGAACCTCTGATCTTTGATTTTCCCACCAGAAAAAAAAAATGCATGTGTTTGTTAGACTAAATAAAATGGAAAGCAGAATAATGTAGTAGAACGAACATAATCATTTGAATTACTTAGCTACAAGCCCTGGGCAAGTTACTTTATTCTTAAAACCTTTTCGTCTTTAAAATTAAACTAAAATATATTCAAGTATTATTGTGAAGGGATTCAATGATATCTTTTAATATAAAATGACTAGTTTAGTATCTGACATATTAATTCCATGTTTGGTAATTATTTTATTTTTGAAAGATGAAATAATAACTATCAAGTCTAGTTATTATAATAATGAATGTACAACCATAGCTACGGAACCAGAGTTAAAAATGATTTGGTGGCGTTTCCAATGGTCTGGTATTCAATAATGATTGCATTCATTATTAAACATTTGACACATGACACTATATACTAACTGCTTTATATACATCAGATCATTTGATGCTTGATAAAAAGTTGTTATCCCATTTACAGATGATAAATCTTAATACTCAGAGTTTAAGTAACTTGCTTAAGATCATGTAGCTAATGAAGAGTCTGTGGTGGTTTGAAGCTGCATGTATCCCAGAAAAACATGTTCATAATCTAATTATTACATATTCATAATCTAATCCATTCCAGTGTAGATGTGGCCCCATTATAAGTAGGACCTTTTGATGAGGCTACTTCAGTTAAGGTGTGTCCCAGTTCATTCAGGATGGGTCTTAATCCTCTTATTGGAGTCCTTTATAAATGAAATGAATTTGACATCAGAAAAAGAAATTATAGAACCAAGAAACTGAAGTCAATGAAACCAGAAGAGAAGGAAGACACTAGCAGATTCTGCCAGGAGCCTTGCCATGTGGCAGAGGAGCCAAAGATCACGAGCAGCCAGTCTTTGGACAGAAAGCATTGCCTTGATAATGTCTTGGTTTGGACATTCTCCTGGATTCTAACCATGTGCAAACAAAATCCCATTGTTTAAGCAGAACCATTTCATGGTATTTGCTTTAAGCAGTCTCAGAAACTGAAACAGATTTAATACTGGAACCCATGTCTCTTTGACTGCAATCTCCATTATCATAAACACAGTTCTAGCAATTTCCCCTCTACTTCCTTTGCAGTATCAAATAGAAAGATGATAATTTGTGATTAGGTTTTTCATATTATTTCTGGAACCAAGGTAGATTTCCTTCTTGTAAGAAATACCTTCAGTCATATGAACATTTAATGACTTGGCAGCTGGCATTTCAGCAAAAATAGATCCATTCACACTCTTTCTAATTTACCCCAGCCTGCTGTAGGAGTCTTTTAAACAGCAGGATCTTTTGAAAATATCCTGAGGTGGCTTATACTTCAAACAGGAATAAAAATTATTTTGTCTGTGTACCTTACATGGGGTCTGGTTAATCGACATTATAAAGGAATTCAATATGTTACATTCACTGCAAAAGCTAGATTCATTTTAGTCAGTTAGTCCTGAGTCATTTACAGGAAATAATACATGTTATGGTTATAGTTTTGAAATCAGGAAATCTATGTTTTAGTGTTCTGTCTTTGGCTCCAAACATCATATGACATTAGGCAGCATTTCTAGTTCTCATTTATCTCATGGATAAAAAGATTGAGGAATGGTATAACATAAGAAAAAAACTTGAAATTGATCATTGCTGAGTCAAGAACTGTGCTAATTCTTTTTAATGTATTATTTCATATTACAGATGAATATATTGCAACACAGCAAGTCTAAATAATTTTCTCATTGCTAGTAAGTGTCTAAGCCAAAATGGAAGCCCACATCTACCCGAATCTGGAACACAGTTCTTTTCCACCACACAATGCTTCAAAATGTAAATGGTATCTTATTACCAAAATTTAAAAGTAGTTTCTCTGAGTATCTCTTATCTAACACAGTAGCAGCCATCTTTGGAGGACTGACTTGTTCAGTTTTCTTTGATTATAATTTAATGTCATTTTACATGTTTGATGGTGTCAAGCTTACTGGGAAATGAGACTGGTAGAATCATCTTGATTGTATGCAACCATGGTGCCAACAAGTTGACCAGGGAGGCTTTCCACTTTCAAAATGCGATTCCATATGCTTTATCCGTTGTCCATAAAATTATCAATCATGACAAAAACTTTAGGTTTCACTAGTTGCTCATAATTTTCTTTTTTTTATTCAGAAAAAGAAATAAAAAGACAATAGAAAAGAAATAAAACAAACACAGGAAAGAAGAAAAAAAAAAAGATTATACCTACCATACCCTTTACCCCTCACTTTCATTGATCACTAGCATTTCAAACTAAATTTATTTTAGCATTTGTTCCCCCTATTATTTATTTTTATTCCATATGTTCTACTCATCCGTTGATATGGTAGATAAAAGGAGCATCAGACACAAGGTTTTCACAATCACAGAGTCACATTGTGAAAGCCATACCATTGTTCAATCATCATCAAGAAATTTTCTACACTCAAGCTTGGTTTCCTCATTATAATCACATAAACCCAAGGATAGTTTTGTGAAATTCATTAAAAAAAAATTCACACATGGTGCCATCCTCACGGCCTGGGATAGAGTAGGAGCTCAATACATGTTGAAGGAAATTAGATATAAGGAAACATTTTTGGAAATATATTCTAGGGGAGAAGATGGTACCAATGACAGGACTAGTAAAAATGGATGTTCAATACATGTTTGTTGTTGAAGATTCATTGGTTCATTCACTGATTTGTTCATTCAACAGTCAAATATGTATTGAACCTCTACTGTGTGCTAGATAATGTTCTAGGTCCTGAGAAAAAGGACTAACAAAAAAGAATTTCCTCATGGAGATTACATTTTTGTAAGGGACGTGGTAATGGTTGACTACTGAGTGAGACTAAAATGAAATAAATCTTAAGTTGAGTAAAGAACAATGCTATCCACACAGTACTCACAAGCCCCTTTATGGAAGCAAATACTTGTGAATAGTCAGGGACAGCAGGATAGGATCTCCTGTACTTCAGCTTTGCCTTAGGATTCATGTCTCACTATCTTAGCAAAGTGCTCTGTTTTATCCAATCTAGGACATTGATGATTTTAAGTTGCAGCATATATTTATGTACCAATGAGAAAATAAAACACAAAATAAAGCTGATAATCAAATTATGATGTGATGTTTCTAATCACTTATAATTTTCAACTTTATGCTTATTGAAAGAGCTCTTTTAGACTTATTTATTCATATATTTTTTATCAGATATTATTCTTCTGCCTTATATAAAATGAACCTATCAGCAAAAGAAATTTGTTGAAACATGTCTAAAACTTCTTCGTATGCAGAAGCATTTCCTCCTGAGCCACTTTTTTCATACTTTTTTTTTTCCTGTTTTGCAGAATAATTAAAATAGACTTATACAGTTAGGGAGAGGACTTTTCTACATCAAATTGAGTCATTTTTTTAAGTTAGCGTCTACAATGTCTGGTTCCCACCCCCTCCACCCCCAGAACATGAGATAATAGGTAGGAAATTAGATATACAGAGAACAGTGGGCATGCCTAGGTTTTAACAAAGGTGACATGGAATGGCAAAGAACATAGAGTGCCCAGAGAAAAGTGAGTAGCAAGTCTGACTCCAGCAGTGGACCACAAAGGATATAAGCAAATGGAGACTAATGAACAGATATAAGATTTTTTTGGATGTATAATTGACAAGATTGACTGATGGTTTCAATGTGAAGGGTAAAAGAGAATAAAATACAAACGATAAAGGGTTCTGGCTAAATATGAAGATGCATAGTTGGTGTGACAGGAAATACAAGGAGAGGAACTGTTTTTCTGGTCTTTGAAGTGTTAGGTTTGAGATGCCTGTGAAACAATATTGAAATATGAGTCAGAGATGGATATACAAGTTTAGAACTCAGAGAAGTGGTTTGAGGCTGGAGAAAGAAATTTCGGAGTCCTTATCAGTTGGTGTGTAAGTCACAAAACTGGTTGATAGAGTCAAAGGACAGGATACAGAGAGATAAAATAAGAGAGTACAGGTCCCAGCCCAAGGCCAGTGTAGTCCCACAAGGCATCATGCTCACTAAGGAAGCCCCATGTTGAAGGTTTAATAATTGTATTAAGCAGGGCTCTCTAGGGAAACAGAACCAACAGGAGATATTGGTAAATATGTGATTTTATAAAAGTGTCTCATGCAATTATAGGGACACATGAGTACATGTTCCGTAGGGCAACCTGCCAGCTGACAACTTTGATGAAGATTTTCAATGAATTCCATGGGAGAGGCTGGCTGGCTGAAGTAGAGATGAAAAGTCTCTCTTATAACGGCTGAAGTAATCACTTTCCCTTTTAAAAACCTTCAGCTGATTGGATTAAATGGCTCTTGTTGATGAAAACACTCTTCTTGGTTGATTGTAGATGTAATCAGTTATAGAAGGCATCACCTTACTGATGATTTATGTCCATGAAATGTCCCCACAGTAATGGTTGAGCCAGTGCTTGCTTAACCAGACAACTGTTACCATTTCCTGGCCAAGTTGACATATAAGTTTAACCATCACAATAAGCTATTGTTGTAGTGTGAAATCCTTAATTTTATCTTTAAATTTGTGTTTTATGAATGACAAATACTTACAATTGGACAATGAAGCATACACAGGGGTTTTAGATCCTTGCTAATATGCAATCCTGCTTCCTACTACCTTTCTGTCTCCCTGGGACAGGTTATTGGACTTCCCAGTATGAGTTCTTGGCCTCCTATCCCCTGGTATCCCAGGCCCTGCCAAGTCTTGTCATCCTGGCCTGTGGCCAGGAAGATTGGTGAGTGGAGGGAGGTCCATATTTCACCATTACCCTCCATGCTTGGTGGGGGTCCTTGGTATAAGCACAAATAACTTGGGTCTGGAATGGGTCCCCCAGCAGCTTGGTGCAGGGTAAAACAGATTCACTCCCTGACCAGCCTAGCACACCACAGCCCAGTGCCTAGTGACTAGACAGGAGCTATTCACCCACATTTAATTCAGATACCAAGAAATCCCAGCATGGAGATTTCAATCCCTCTAGAGTCACACCTCCATCATAATTTGGGGCACCAGGCCCAGAGGAAGGGTAGGTTAACTGTCTCACACCCTGTGACATATCGCATTTTCATTTTGCACTATGTACCATGAATTCTGTACCCAGCCCTGCCTGGGGCACTACAACCTTTAAAGACAATGTAGCTGAGACTGAGCACAAGGATGACATCTAGAAGTAGCAGTTAGAAAGATAGTGCAGAAAGCAAGGAGAATATTATCATAGAATCTAATAGATAGAAGAATGTATTTTGTGCCTTGTTAAATGTGTTTGTAAAAGTGGAGGTGGTCAACTGTCAACTGTGTCCAATGCTATGTTAAGATGAAGACTGTCAGAAATCATTGGAGTCCATTCAAAATATGGAGTCTTTGAAGTTTTGCCGTATAGTCATTGGGGAAGAGATGATAGGACACTGGAGTGCTTTCATGTGTGAATACACAATAACGAAATGAAAACTTTATTTAAGATAGTTTCTAAGATTTGTACCCTTAACCATACAAATTCAAATTTTGCATCCCCCAGTTTTATTAACTACATGTCTTTAGATTAAAGATGAAGTCACTGGGCGGGCCACGGTGGCTCAGCAGGCAAAAATGCTTGCCTGCCATGCCCGAGGACCCGGGTTCAATTCCTGGTGCCTGCCCATGTTAAAAAAAAAAAAGATGAAGTCACTTAACCTTTGTAAGTCTCAGTTTCTTAATCTATGAAATGGGAATAACAAAATAACTCATCTGACAGAGTTACTGATTTTTGCTACTGCATCTGTGAACTAATATTACTGAATGCCTACTGCATGTAGCATAATATTATAACTAATGGGAGTATAGCATGAAGAAGTTGAATACAGTTCTTATTGTCATAGATCTTACAGAAGTATTGTTATAAAGATGGACTATATACATTATCTTGTTTTATTCATTATGCAAAAATTTATTTTAAGAAATGTGATCACATTAAGTACTGAGCAATTTATGTGACTCACCTTCTAATGGGCTGGGAGCTCAGAAGGTGGGTGTGTGGTGAAATAAAATCAATATACTTAATAAATAAGTTATGTAGTATGTCAGAAGGTGCTATGGTGCGTTGGTTTGAAAGGATGTATGGACCCTAGAAAAGCCATGTTTTAATCAAAATCCCTATTCAATACTGTATGTTTGAATCTGCAATTAGATCATCTTCCTGGAGACGTGATTTAATCAGGAGTGGTTGTTAAGCTAGATCAGGTGACAAAATGTTTCCAGATAAGTTTCTGGAGTCCTATAAAAGAGGAAACATTTTGGAGAATTAAAGAGATTCAGAGAGAGCAGAGCAGAACGACATAGCCACAAGAAGCAGAGTCCACCAGCCAGCAACATTTGGAGATGAAGAAGGAAAATGCCTTCTAGGGAGCTTCATGAAACAGGAAACCAGGAGAAGAAACTAGCAGATGACACTGCGTTCACAATGTGCCCTTCTAGAGGAGAGAGAAACCCTGATGGTGTTCACCATGTGCCTTTCCAGATGAGAGAGAAACTGTGACTGTGTTCGCCATGTGCCTTCTCACTAGAGAGAAACCCTGAACTTCATCAGCCTTCTTGAACCAAGGCATCTTCCCTGGATGCCTTTGATTGGGCATTTCTATAAACTTGCTGTAATTGGGACATTTTCTTGGCCTTAGAACTATAAACTAGCAACTTATTAAATTCCCTTTTTAAGAGCCATTCCGTTTCTGGTGTATTGCATTCCAGCAGCTAGCAAACTAGAACTTATGGATAAAGTAGAATAAAGGGTGAGCAGTAAATGTTAACAACCAGCTCACAGGTGGGGAGTGGGGAGGGGAGGACCATGATTTGTAGCATTTGTCAATTTCTGCAGTGTAAATACTCCCAGAATGATGACTCTCAAGACACCAATGAGATGTCCCTGAACAGAGTTCAGAAGGGCTGCACACATTCAACTCTTGCTAGGTGATGTTAACCAGCTCCAGCACACTACCAAAGCAGATAGGTGAGGTTGAACGCAATTTCAAGTAGCTATTTAGTGTAGGTGTCACAGGAGATGAGAGAATGTGGGAGGCAGAACAGTCCACTAAGAAGAAAAAGTCAGTGAAAGACCACGGTGCAGAGCCCGCTTGGTAAAGTCCTGCAATAATGAGATCAGTGAAGCCACAGAGGAGCTAGCAAGGGAGAGAGTAGGTAAGATTTGCATCAGTCAGAATTCCATCATAAAATGGATGACACTCAAACCAGGTTATATTAGGAGAGTTTATTAACAAAGATCTGTAAGGATTTACAGAAACCAACAAAGGATAGTACCACAACCCTAGGCTGACAACACCCATCATCACCTCTGGGCCTGAAGGCTGAATGCGAAGAACAGGTTCCTGAACCTTGAAGAGGGAGGTTGAGGGAGGCGGGCCACCTAACAGAGGCTTTTATAGAGGGATGCAGCAATCCTAGTTGATTCAGCAAAGAGGCAGCTCTGGAAATAAGTCCAAACTCATTTCTCTCCTGTTCTCTAAAATACTGTGATGTCTCCATTAACCAAACCCAAAGGAACCCGAGGTCAAAGAAGCCAGTGATTTTAATCCCTAAAAGTCAGCTTCCTAGGGCACAAATATTGGGGAAGAAGGATGAAGAGTGAACAATAGAACAAAATGAAGATATTCAGTACAAAGTCAGCAAGGTAATAGGGTCCTATATCAAACAATGCATTGATGATGCCTTATTAAGCTAAAAAAGTACATTCATACCAGAATATTTCAGAATGGGAATGGATTCAATAGATAAAGAAGAGACCCCTGCTCTGCCACACTACCAAATCACTTATTCCAGTGTTTGCCATTTAATAAGTGTTCATTTAGTATCAGTTATTATTTTTAGCAAAACTTTAATTCACAAAGCATTTTTTAACTGAACAGTCAGGTTTATATTTAAGAGAGCAACATCTACAGCCATTTCCCTGTTCACTCGATGGTTCGACCAGACTTTTATCATATTTTATATCAAATAGAAGTCCTCATATCTGGAGTCAACCACAAACTAGACACAAAATTAGAAACCTGTCCTAGGTTTTATCCTAGAACTTCGTTAAATAACTTCAAATGCTAAGTCCTTCTGGCCTGCCAATAAACACACAAAGTGCACTGAAGATGGAGTCAAATAACTTGGATTGGAGTCTCAACTCTGCCATTTATTTGCCATATGATTTGGGAAAGGTCAGTTACTTTCTCTGAGTGTCAGTTTCTTCATTTGTAAATGTGGAAAGCAGTGCTCTGTGATTTTGGTGAAACAATGCATATACCATACTTTTTAAACTTTTTATTATATAAATGTGAAGAATTATCAGTTGTAAATTGATTATTCTCCGAAGATTGTCATATTAGGTCCAATTAAAGAATCAGGGAAATTTTATGCTTTAAAATATTATCAATCAGAACTGTTATACTGTGACTTAAAAAAAGGTAGACAATAAGGGGACATTTTATGACCAAAAGTAAGTAAATAAATATAAGGTGAAGTAATTCACCATCATGGTCTTTCTGAACACAATATGGATTAATAAAAAAGCTACTATTTATTGTTTACTATAGACCATGCCATGTACCAACCTCCCTACCTTCCCCCTTTGACTCAGAGGTGGTAAAAATCCCTTTAATATAAAGGTGTTTTGTACAGATCATCTGTAGCCAAATGGAGGAGTACAACAGCCGTCAAGCTTTATGCAATGGAACCCTTGAAGGACCACTACTGCGCAATCCTGGAAGTCATGACAAAGCCAGGACCCCAAGGCTCCCCTCCTCAGCTGATGTGGAATTTTGCCTGAGTTTGACCCAGTATGAATCTGACACCATGGATAAAGCTGCCAATTTCAGCTTTAGAAATACACTGGAAGGTAAGTCCCTTTCTTTCACCTTTTTTTTTCTGAATTCATATCTAAAATTGCTTATACAAAACCTGAGACCGGAGATGTTTGAGAATTCAGAAATGTTCTGAGTTGGGAAAGGACAATGTTACCACTAGCAAAGGTTTGGCCAGCACACCAGACATAATAATTAAACACATTAATTAAGCTTCAGCAAAATGTATGAATGCATGTATATCCCCACTATGGGAATAAATAGAGACAATAGACAGTTGAATGGTGAAAAAATTAGGTTTTGCCACTAAAAGGGTATTAGTGCTAAACAAACAAACAAAAAATCCATTTTTCAGAGATTTTGAAATTGCAGAATGATAGGTATGGATTTTGGACCTAGAGCATTTTTTTCTGTTTCAGTGTTTTTCTCTAGTTTACAGTACTCTGGAAAGTAGGCTCTTTGAGGCAAGTACATTCTCTTAACTATAAAAAGATACAACCCATATGTCAGACAAAGCTCCCACCCCATTATCCCTTCAGATAGTTGTGTTTTATCCAAGACTCTAATCATGATCTCCTCTGGTTCCTAGCTACTTCTGTTACACAGCTCTCTACCTTGCATGCATCCCTTCAGCACTTGTTGCTTTTTCCATGCTCAAAGGTGAACTAGTCAGGAAACCCATCCCCTTCTCAAATTTGCATTAGAGAAACAAACAAAATAAAACAAAACAAAAACACTAAAATCACAGACAGAGTCACTCAAGTACAATATAAATAATGAAGATGACAATCTGCAAAAACATTAAGTTCAATAGCCTCCAGGGCTCTAGATAAAGCAGATTAAAATGGTATGTGAACTTTTTAGTGTATAGTGTATTGGAGTGGCTAGAGGGAAGTACCTGAAATTTTGAACTGTGTTCCAGTAGCCTTGATTCTTGGAGACTATTGTATTACTATACAGTCTTTACAATGTGATGGTGCAGTTGTGAAAAAAAAAAAAGTTACAACCTTAACAGGAAGCTTGGGAAGACATAAGGGGCTAGCTTGTGAGAGAAACTGAAAGTTTAACACTAAACATCCAGTCCCTAAAAGTCCTTTGAAGCGCTACCATGTAGACTAAATTTCCTTTTTTCTTCAATTTTTTCTTCACTTTTTCTTTTTGTTGTTGTTTTCCTCATTCCCTAGTTTCTCGTGATCTTCTGTGCAGAACAGTTTCACTGTCACTTTCATTTCTGTTTCTCTCCAAATCATAACCTCAGCATTTTGCTCTCACCCAGAAGCAATTCAAATGAGAGGCCCACCCTAAAGAGAACTTCTTGTGTCAGCTATAGAATAAAAATTATGAATAAATTATGTTTATTCTCCTACAGTAATAGTAATGATTGACATTTTTCAAGGGATCACTATGTGCTAGCACTGTGCTAAGAAACACAATGTATGCATTAATTCACTTAATTCCTTCAGCTGCCCTGTAAGGGTTATTCTCGGTTTAAAAAGAGGAATGGGATCAGCGATTTTAAGCAATTTGTCTACTGTCATTATTCAGTAAGAAGCAAAGCCTAAATTTGAAAATAGATCTGTCAAATGCCGAAGTCTGGGTTTTTCCCTTTTCCCATTGTACTCTAATGACCACGGTTGGACAAAGAATTTCTTAAAGGTGGCCAATATGAAGTCAGTCCTTCAATATCATGCAAGAAGGCAATGTATGGTTCCAGGGAGTCCTGCAGCCCAGATGCTAAGACTCAGGAAGACACACAGTGGCCTGTCAGCCTCTAGGAGGATTAGCTGCCCTTTGGACTGTACAGAGGTTAATAGCAGGACTTCAATTGCTCACATTAATGACACCACAAGGCAGGGTTCCATCCTTGAGGGGCGGGGGGAACTGGGACCTAGTTTTCAGCTTTTCCAGCCATGAGATACAAAGCATGGAACTTTTTTTAAAGGAACATGGTCTTGTCACTGAACTAAGGCAAGGGAGGCTGACTTCACTAGCACCTCATGTCAAAGAAGAAAAGTGGTTTGAACTGTGTTTCCATGGCTAGTGGTTCTCAAATGAGGTTCCCGCACTTTAAGAGGGTATCACATCTGGAGGCACATGATGGCCACTGACTCCCATTTTGATCAGCTGCTCCAGGTGTGGTTCAATTTCCCCACATTATGATTATTTCTATTGCCTTGCAAATAATAAATTATTTGTAGGGAGATACTTTTTAAGATGCTGCTTATACCTGTTCCTCATCACAATTTTCTCCTATAGTTAACATCCATTGATGGTTACAAAATGATGGCTTTCCAACTCCAAAACTTCCTTCACATTAATAGACAGTCATCAAGATTCTGTTGTTAGCAACAGCTCTCAATTCTCCTTGTCTCTGTGTGTGTATGTGTGTGCACATGCCTGGTATGGAGTCGAGACTTCTTATTTTCTTCAATTTTTAATAATTCATTAATGTGCTAAATTATTTTGGTGTTCAAGTGGTCCCAGATTTGGCCAGTGAGAATACTTCAACTTGGCTCTTGTGTCTCTGCTTCACATGCCTGACATTTTTTTCAGCACTTTCTTTCTTTCTGGTCTAACAAAATGTTCTAGACTCATCTCATATGTACACTGTCCCAGGCCTAGAATCGTTCATACCTCCTAGGAGCAATTGTTCCTTTCAGGGGGTAATGGTATTAGAGACCAAGATCTGGGTGCAAGCTTTGTTTATTGGAGAGACACATTTTATCTCAGATCCTGGATAGAATGGGGATGTGGAGTATGGTGGCTTACAGGGAGCACTCAGAGATAATGACTGGGAGGAGAGCAAGACCCGAGAAACAGCAACAGGCAACCATTACACATTGCCCTCTCAGTAAATGCATATGGAATTGAATTGTTCTTTTGATTGGATTTCATAGGTATGGCTGCCCTTTTTGGGGGGAGGGGGTACTTTAGAAAGGTGTGTAATGTCCTTCCCATAGAATAAATTCTTATAGTCAGTCCTAGAAAAGAGGAATTACAAAAAAGGCTTTTTTTGTACTGAAATTATTCATGTAAACAGTTTTGTTCTTAGCTTGCCATGTTGAAATAAAGAATGAAGATGTGCAATTTATGAATTGCATAAAAGAGACCTCATGTTCTTGAATAAAGTAAAGAAAAGCCAGACTGCAATATATAAGAGAGTCTTCTTATTAGACTGACTAGATGATCCCATGGAGTACAGGTTATTAGGTTCAAAAACGAATCTTCTCATGCAAATCTCTGAATACCTATGGTGTCCTGCATTTCACAATCAGGCATCCTTACACGAGTGCTAATGCGAAATGTAATTACCCCTGGGAGGGCTGGCAGTTCAGTGAAGTAGTTAAAGGTAATGGCTCTTGAGTAAAACTGCCTGGGTTTGAATACCAGCTGTACTACTTCCTAAATGGATTACCTTCAGCAAGTTATTTAACTCTCTGGGTCTCAGTTTAATCATATGTAAAATGGAGAGAACAGTAGTAAATTATATGATTAGCATAAAGGTTAAATGATATAATATATGTAAGCCTTGAATTTTTTTTCAATAAATGGTAGCTATTTTTATATTAAGCTGGGACAAATTACTGACAACTCCATTATCAGTGATTCACTTCTCTGACAATTCACTTAGAAATTAAGTTTAGAGTCCTGAGAAAATAGATCATGATGGGCAAGTTTTAGAGGGAAAATAATGGATATGGGAGGACTGAAAAGAACATTTCTGGAGCAGGCCTGGGGGAGCATTTCAGAGGAGGTTTCAAGCATTGAGGAGGCAGTACAAAGATCTGATTTCTCAAAGGGAAAAAGGTGTAGGAACCAGGAATAACTCTAATTTATTGGTGTGTTTTCACCTCTAAGCACAGTGTCTGATGTATAGTAGGTGCTGAGGAGTTATTGATTAATGAATGAAAGAAAGCTATAGTCATGCTTAAACTCTCTATTTTAAACATGGCATGGGAGAATATCAATCTCAAGTTGGACCAAATTATTCTACATCCTCATGGTTAACACTACCTTGTTTCCAACCCTCACCTCTAACAAATGCAACTTAAGATCATAAAACTTTATAGTTGGAAAGGGCCTCTCAATGTATTAAGTCAAGGGAACAACCTCACAAGTGAGGACCAGAAAGTTCTTTAAGTTGAGCCAAAAATCCAATTCCATTCAACTTAATGAGCCTGCCTTGAATCCGGTACAGAGGGAAATTATGGAAGTGCAAAGGCATGCAAAGATGAATATTATACAGTTCCACCATCTCAGAGCTCACCACCTAGGGAGAAAACACCACAGAAACGCATAAGGAAAATACAGTGCAATAATCAGTATAAAATGAGGTAGGAACCCAAGGGCAAGTAAGAAAGACTTCCCAAGAAAGTGAAAATGGAAGGGGATCTGGAAATATCAATAACTGCTCACCAAAGCAGAGAAGAGAAGAGGCATTTGCAGCAGAGAGAAACAAAATAGACAATGTAAGAGGTGTGAAAGAGTGAGGTTGTTACAAAAAAAAAAGAGAAGGTGGATAAGGCTAGAATTCTTCATTTATAGTGGGAATTAGCAAGAGCTATACGGAGTTTAGAATATGTCATATATACCAATGTTTCTCAATCTTTTCCGGGGAGACAAAATCACAGACCTCTAGGAATATGTCCACAGATTCCTGGGGGATTAGAAAATTAAAGTTTATTCTATTAAATGTCTTTCAAAACTGTATTATAAAGAAGAAACATAAATCCCTTAGTTCTACACTAAACGTTAAATATCATCATGATGAAAATTCAGGTTTTAAAGTTTTAATATAACTTTTCCATCTCAAAAATATATCTGAATATTTTGGTTGGTGAAACACTGACCTAGACAATGGGGACCATAAGAGATTTTTAATTAGGGAACCAATATGATCCAATCTGTATCTCAAATAATATCATGGAGTGAACCATAGGAGAATACAGGAAGAGTGATCACTGACTTGGGAAATGATAAATAATGAGAGCTTGATCTAAGGTAATGACAGTAAGGATGGAGAAGAATTGTTTCAAGCATAGAATCAGAAAATCTTGGTGTTGATTATGAGGCAGTAAGGCAAGCAACCAGTTTGGACAATTCCGAAATTTGTACCACTGACTTGTAAAAATTGGTCTTTATTTTGCCCTCTTAAGCTACACAAACATTTAAAAAAATCTAATAATCTTTGAATAACAGGACTTTTTACAAAACTACTATTAAAATTCTCTGAGGACTTTTTTCCCTTTGCCATCCTTCAATCTTTTCTTGTGACTGACAAACATTTCACTGGGAAATGTCTTATTATTTTATTTGATAGGATTTGATGAGAATCAATCTAGCAAGTGCTAAATGAGCTCTCTGAAGGGCTAGGATGAAAGATAATGGAAGTTTTGAAATTTTGAATGAGGTTTTAAGATGAATAGTATGTGTACTTTGCAGAGAAAGGCCAACTAGCTAACCAGATAGAGGTCTCAAAGGATGGCCTAGTTTTCTGTCTCCCAGTCTGAGAAATAAACTTTTTAGGATATCCATAAATGATCAGCCTTACTGCCACAGACTCAAAACAAAATTCAATTAAGACTGACCATAAATCAGAATGCTAAGGAGGTTGTTTTAGTCATGAGACACATTGTAGTGATTCAAAGTTGCTTATTCTCCTTTTTTTTCTTTATTAGAGAGGTTCCAGGTTTACAGAAAAATCATGCATAAAGATCAAATTCTATTTTACTCACTCTCTTTACCAATCCTGAGGGAAACAGAAAGCTGAGTTATTAATCAAGTGATAGCTTGGTATAAAGTGACTCAGAAAGAGGTGAAAGGTCTTGAGAGTTTGACCAGGGAAACCTTTCCAGAGACTGTGTTACTGAACTCCCCAGAATCACTACCTTGCCAAAATTGTTAGCTTTCTGGTTTATATAAGTAGGCTCAATTGAATTTAGTTTTTGAATCTGTGGTCTTGAGCCTGATAATAACACGAACGAGAAAAATCTCCATATGCCAGCCATTCTCATGTCTCACATATTATCTTAGTTTATCCTCACAACAGTCCCTTGATATTTTACTATCCATTGATTAAGCTAAAGCACCATCCCCAGTGAAGTAGTTATTCCAGTAAATTCAGTATTCCGTGTACCCCCTCCCACTATGAGCTGATTCGACTCATTTTACTCTTAAAGGGTAAATATTTTTCCTCACTTCTCCAAGTTTCCAGGAAAAAAGAACCCTTCCTATAACATGAAGGAAATTCAAACCAGTGGCATGCGTGCTACTTTCAGGCAGCTTTGATTTGAATTTGCTCATTTATCAGGAGATAGTTGCCTTTGTAAAATGTCTGGGAGAATATAAGAACTGTGTATAATAATTCAGCAGGTTTCGTGGATATTTGTATATGTTTATATCTATAGAAATATACATATTCATATGTATAAACATATGTACATAATACATACGTATATATATTATATACATATATGGCAGAAATTTATTTCAGGGAAGAGTTAATACTTATGTAATAGGTTTGCAAATCAATTAAGCACAGTTTCAATATATGTGAATGGAAGCTAAATTCTTTTTCAATACTTTGTCTCCCAATACAGAAAGGTAGCAGGACCAGAATATGCTCAATTCCTCTGGCCATTAGAAACTCTCTGCTTAGGATGGGGAAATAGCCTATTAGAAAATATGACCGTTAAAATATTAAGGGAAGAAAAATATTAAGGGACATGTACATTTTTGCAGAAACAGATCTCTTTAAACCCGTCACCATTGCAGAGATATCTGGGTGGTAGAATTTTGGAGTTTTCTATTTCTTTCAGAAAAAAAAAACATAAACAGAATAGTTTAGTTTGGAATTATTGTGCTTGATACTCAGTAACAGTCAATGATGATTAACGATTACTGTTATTTTGACTTTGATAACACTTGGAATAATGATACAACTAGGTTTTTCTCTTTTTAAAAAAAAATAGTGTTGTCAATGTATTTATACATTTTTAATGGACTCTTCCATCTCTTCCCTCCACTTCTACCCTTCTCTAGTTACATTGGCATGGAAATTGTTGTTCTTGCAGAATGTGAAGAGAAAGTAAAGTGAATTTATTTGAGTTGTCATATGTAATCCTTACTCTGAATTTAAAGGCGCTGCTCTTCTGTGCTTGGTGAGCACCATCATGGGACACTCCATTGCGAGAAAGAGCTCTAAGACCTTACCCAGCTAGCAACTCAAAGTTGCTACAGCTTATAGTATAGATATATATATAGCTTATAGTAGATATATATAAGCTATAGTAATAGCTTATAGTGTTTTGGAAAACTACCTTTGAAAGCATTTAGAACTGAATTTGAGAATCAGTTCTAATATTTTAAGCATCTTCATACTCTTTCGTAAAATTTGTTTAATTATTACATGTTTAGGTTGCTGTAAGGATGGAGAAATACCTGGCTCCTATTAAATATATAAGAAATATTTTCCCTTCCCCCCTTTTCAATTCTCTTCCCTTATAATTTAACATAGGTTATTACTCCTTGTGATGTATTTTTATCCATGAGAGACAGCTTTTATTTACTTTTTATCATTTGAATTCACTGCTGTGAAAGATGGCTATTTGCTAAGAGATAAACTCATTTTTCAACAATTCATCTTAAGGTCCTAGAAGGTCTTTTACATAGCCTAATAATTATTCACCTCTTCCAAGTGTGAAACCATGCACTAGAGCTAAGGACCCTTCATATCCTTGGGACACAGCTTCAGAAAATGACACCATTAGTTAGCAATAAATACTGCAAAGAAAAAGAGGAACTCTATTTTTATGCATCTATTCATTTAACAAATATGAGTTGAGAGTTAACTCTGTGCAGGGTACAAATCTAGGTTTCAGGGTACCAAAAAGAAATCAACTATGTCCTACATATAGGTAGTATTGCTTTGTAATCATTTGCCTTGAGTGATGTCAAACCCTGGTTTTAGGATGTGCTTACAACTCTTTACAAAATATTGACAACCCCAATGAGCTTTTGTTTATGTGGATTGTATTTGTGGTTATTTACTATTTTGAAAACTGATATGAGAAATTGTAAAAATATCCATTTTCCTTCAAAATCACAATACCACATTCATTATATGATTTATGAAAATAAAAAAACATACTTTCCAAGCAAAAAATACTGACTGGAGTGGCACTGATAAATATTTTTGCAAATCTCTTTAATGTCTGACCCAATACAATATAGCTAGATTCTTCTGTGCTCATTTTGTTACATGTTATTTTGCTGAAGAGCTTGGGAGAAAAAAAAAACAGCCTTACAGAGATATATAATTGAAAAAAGACTTTTTTTCAAATAATTGTGGATCTTCTTCTTTGTTTTTACATCAAAGCTCAAGTAATTTTTTTAAAAATTTAGTTTCACATTGTGAAAGCTGAAACCATATTAATGAACATTTTGGCCTTGTTACATTAATCCATTGATTTATCTTGCATTACAAGTTGATCTTGTAGTTATATATGATTTTGTAATTATACAAAATATTGGTTCACAAAGTTATACAAATCTTCCAAAGGTTGAAAATTTCATTACACAATACCAAAAATTCACATTTGTTATTATTACCACTGATCTCAAGAAGTCTTTAAGTAATAGGAATCTGTCAGACAGATATATAAAAATATATATATATATTTCCCATTCTGCAAAGAGAATATTAAAAAATATCCAATCTCATTCAAGGTTGGAGATTTAATAAAATTAGTAATTTTAATGGTTTCATTATGGGCATCCTTAACTGAAACTGGCATTCATTCATTCATTCATTTATTCATTTTTTTTTTAATGCAAAGTTTGTGGCTGGTGAAGAATATATGAGTACTAGTACAGTTTCCTGTCACAGCCTTTACTTCTGCAAAAGCATCAGCAGATTTAACCACTAAGGCTTTTGCACTATCCATTCAAATGTGAACACAGAAAAAGGCAAACCAAATCTTAGTATTATTAGGAAAAACAGTTTGACATCACAAATACTCTGAAAAGGTTTCAGGTATCTCAAGACGGAAGGGGCTCTATTGACTATACTTCACTAATCTACAAAAACACTGCGATAGAACAATTGATTTTTGAAAATGAAGGCATCTGGGAAGAATTTATTATTTTCTAGTGAATTCTCCAGGTTCAGGGTGAAGTGCCAAGGAAAGTTCATTTGACAAAAGAAATAAATCTACAACTAGCCTAACTGACTGATTAAGAAAGAACCATGCTTCTAATGTTGTCTTACAGTTGAATTAAAATTCTTTCTTTGGCAAAAAAGAAGGGGGGGTGCTATATGTCATTGGCTTAGAGAATCCCTTGTAATTAGTCTAAACAAAGTTTTATAAATAAACAATTCATTCATACTTTATAGAGATCTGTATAAAGTAGGATAAATAGATAAGTTCATCATTGCACAAATGTATTTGAGAAATACAGATAGTAGGTACTCTTTTAGAGCTTCAAAATGCATCTTAGCATAAAGGATCTGTGAAGTTCTGCAAAATACATAGCTGTTTCAGTTTAACTGAAAATCTTTTAAACTAATTTGATCATGGAACCCATCTCTCACTGTCACCTAATTTATTTAATTTCCCACAAAGACTCGTTAAAAAAATCTTACAGTTTATAAATTTCAAGAAATTCATTGGGGAAACTTTGGTCTAAAATGAAAATGTACACTAGAGAAAAATGTATATCCTGGTGTTTTGGGGTGTAATGACCTATACATGTCTGTTAGTTTTAATTCATTTATCAAATTGTTTAAGTTTTCTATTTCCTTGTTCCTCCATCTGTTTGTTCTATCCTTAGAGGAGAATGATGTATTGAAGTCTCATACTATTATTGTTGAAATGTCTATTGCTCCCTTCAGTTTTGCCAATGTTTGTCTCATGTGCTTTGGGGCTCCTTGACTGGGAGCACAAACATTTGTGATTGTTACTTCTTTTTGGTGAATTGTCCCTTTTGTTAATATATAGTGTCCTTCTTTGTCTCTTATGATGTCATTACATTTAAAGTCTATTTTGTGTGATATTAGTATAGCTACTCCTGCTTTCTTTTGGTTACAGCTTGCATGGACATCTTTTTCCATCCTTTCATTTTCATTGCATCCTTGTGTCTAAAGTGAGTCTGTTGCAAACAGTACATAACTGGATTATATTTCTTAATCCATTCTGCCAATCTGTATCTTTTAATTGTTTATGACTACTATGACTGTAAAGTTATTTCTTGACTCCACCATCTTACCTTTGGATTTTATTCATCATATCTATATATTAATTTCCCTCTTTCTCTTTCTATCCTTTAATTATCTTTACTTGTACTCTTCAGTTCTGTGCCCTCCTCCAGACCTCCCTTTCCCATCTTTCTTCTCAGCTGGCATAACTCCTTTTAGTATTTTTTGTAGGGCCAATCTCTTTTTGACAAATTCTCTCAGCATTTGTATGTGAAGATTTTAATCTCTCCCTCACTTTCGTTTTTTTATTTTTTTTTAATTTATTTCATTTTTTTTCCCTCTCCTCACTTTTGAAGGACACTTTAATTGGGTACATACCACTGCATTCTCACCTCCACATTGCCAATTGAGTAGTCCAAACTCAGTATCATGCACTTTCCCTTGTATGTAGTAGATTGTTTTTATCTTGGTGCTTTCAGATTTTCTGCTTCTCTTCAATATTTGACAAACTGATTAGCATGTGTCTTGGGTTAGGCCTATTTGGATTTATTCTTTTGAAGTTTGTTGGGCTTCTGTGATTTGCATATTTATGTCTTTTATAAAGTTGTGAAGTTTTCCCTATTATATTCTGTACTAATCTTCTTAGTGGAAGATTATTCTTTATGCTTTTCTCCTTCTGGGTCACTGTCCTCTAGTTCATTCATTCTTTCTTCTGCCTCTTCAAATCAGCTGTCGTGTGTCTCTAGTATATTTTTTATTTGGTCTACAGCATCTTTCATCTCTGTGATATCTGCTATTTTTCTATTTATTCTTTCAAATTCTTCTTTATGCTCTTCTAATGTCTTCTTGACCTCCTTTATATCATTAGCCATCCTGTTGATTTTATTTAGTAGAGTTATATAAACTTCTTTGGTTAGCTATTCCAAAGTCTGTGTTTTCTCTGGTGTTTTAATTTGGTCATTAGGCTGGGTTATATCTGTCTGCATCTTCATATGCTTAGTGATCTCCTGTTGTCTTCAAGGCATGTAAATGTCTTGATAGGGTTACTTTGAAGTGGATTTTCTCTAGTAGTCTAAAGCTTTGTATTTGTGGGATGGTTCCTTGTCCCCATCTCCCTGTCTGTGCACTCCTAAGAGCTCCAGGCTTTGGTTTAGAAAGGGGTGTGTTAAGTTGTTTGCACTATCTGGACCTAAAATGAAAATGTTACATCTACAAATATCAAGGGTTAACTCTGGTCTCCATCTTTTTATAAACAATTAACTTCATGCCAAAAATGATAAATAATTGTCCATTTCTTTACATTTAAGTTTAGGTGAATCAAAAATGATTATTTACGTAGTTAGATTTTTCAGTAGAACTTTGTAATAGAGCTTTTCACTATATCCAAGGGAAAACACATGAGATGGGAGCTTTTCTCCAGTGCCAATTATGTGGCATGATACCATTTTCCTCAAGCTAAAGACCATCCATTTCTTTAAAAAAAAATTTCCTATGGTTACTGCACTATACCATTCCAGGGGACACCATTCAAATTGCATTGTATCGTGCTCCAGAAAATGAAATTTTCCTAACATAAAATGTAATTGTTCTTCCCTCAAATTCTGCATCTTTACTCTACTATATATCTATTCATCCTTAAAAATTAAAATAAAAAATTATAGCTAAAATTTATTTAGAGGTTACAAATGTCAGGTAGTTTGTTGAATATTTTATCTACTTTTTAAAAGCTTCTCCTGTGTGGTAAGTTCTAAGAATTATTCAATTTTTTTAGGTCAAAAAAATGTAAATAAGGCAAAGTAACCTACCTATAACAACAAAGCTCACAAATAACAGATCTGAATCCAAGGTTCATACTGAGCTCTGAACTCTTAACCATACAGGGAAATGTTTATAAATGGAATAAAATATTACCATCCTTGGAGTATAAACTAGCATTAAAGGCACAAGACCATAGGTAACTTGTTTAACTTCATACAGCTCATCTTTTTCATCTATAAATTGGAGATAATATTCCTGCTTTTTCTATTTCTGAGTTGATGTGAAAATCAAATAAGATAATGTCAGTTAAGTGTGGGAAGCTGCTGTCATTATAATACAATGAAAAATATTTTTAGGGCTTTATTCAAAGTGCTGTAATTTTGTTATCTTTTATCAGTGATTTTGAACCCAATTGATCTTTTTTTCATTCTTCAGAAAATTAAAATCTTATGAAAGTGACCTTACAGTGGACAATTTACCAACAGAAGCTTTGAAAGCTTTGCACGGGGGATTATAAGCTTATTACTTACATAAATAGAAGAGAATGCACTGATAAAAAGGACCAGTTTTATAAACAGAAATACTTGAAGGATGGTAATTAAGCAGCAAAAGAAACATCGCTTGTATATAAACTAAAAGCAACTATGGTTCATTGTATTCCTCCCCAGATTCCACAGGCCATTAGTTTCAGGGGATATTTTTGAACTAGCCTATTTTTCCTTGCATTAATTAGGGCATATTTTAAAGCATTTTAAGAAACAAATTCCCCAATAATATGATTACCCAAGATAGAAATTTATTTTGCTCTTATGAAATGATGCAGTGGTAGATAATACAAGATTAGTAGCACATCTCTGCCATCCTCAACTGGCAGCTACCAATGTCTTCATCCTAATCGGCATAAATCAGAAAAGTAAGAAGAAGAGGATATGCCCATTCCTAGCTAAAGGCATGATCCAATAGTCAAAGCAGACATGATCACACTCAGATCCAAGGAAAATTGAAGAATCTAAACTCCAGCTAGCAGCTATGTGCACAACTAAATTTAGGAAATTCAGTATCAAAAATAGAGGAGAATGAACATTATTATGCTCACTTTATAGACGAGGGAACTGAGATTCAGAGATAGATAACTGAGCAAGATTACACAGGTGATAGGTAGCAAAACTGGGTCATAAATATGGGAGGTCATGTCCCCAAGTGCTCTGAATGGAAAGGCCAAGTTTTTTGTGATAGCATAGAATAGTGGTTCAAATGCTCGTTCTATCACTTACCAGTCAGATGACTCTGGGCATATCATTTCACCTGTCTGTAGTTGAGGTCCTTCATCTACAAAGTGTGGATAAATACAAATCTATCTTATATTGTTATGAAGGTTACATGAGTTAATATTTGCAAATTACTTAAACTGGTCCATTTATAGTATAATGTACACAAGGTCAAGTTTTCTAGCTCTGTATACAAACCCAACAAAATAGTGGAGAAGAATAGTATCTGAGACCTCAGTAGACAAGAAGAGTCTCAGAAAAGTATTAGTCCTACATTGAGCTTCTTTCCAAAAGGCAAAGTATAGAAAAATGGTAGCACCTTCTACTTAGCAAGACTTTTGAAAGCAATTTTTGGGATGCAATTATATTCTTCTGCAAACTTTTGAAATCCAGTAAGGGAATTAAACTTGACAAAACAAACATTGGGCATATGGAAGTGGGTATCTGGACCTTACATATTTGTGATGCTACCAAAGAATGTCAGCTTTCTCTGAGTTTTTTGACAAGAAACTGATTTATCCAACTGGGAAAAAAATGACCAGTGATCAGGGTGTATTTTGTCTGTGTGCTCACTTAATTCCTTGGTAAGAAACTTGTGAATTCCTTGGTAGAAAACTTGTGAAGTCCTTTGTAGGAAAAGTGAGAAGTCCTCTGTAGGAAACTTCTGAATTCCTTAATAGGAAACTTCTGAGTTCCTTGGTAGGAAACTTGTGAAGCCCTTGCCCCAAGGCAGTGAGAGAGTGGGAACTCCAGGACAGGACCTTCTCTACTCTGAGAAGAATGTTGTGGGAAAACTGGGCTGGATCAGCTGCCTCAGCTTTTTCTCCCAATGGGCAAGACAAGAATGAAGGGAAAAAAGGGTATTGTTAGAACTAGGACAGAAAATCTATTGTCAGAGCAATGATGTTAGATTTCAGGACACTTAATATCCCTACACCCACTGAGAGAATATAACAGAATGATTAAGTGCAGAGCTTAGGAGCCTGGCAAATAGTTGCTCCAAATCCTTTCACTGCCACTTACCAACTGAATGATTTTGGATAAACCACCTAGATTCTTTAGCTTTGATAATTATATCTTCTTTAAAGTGTTGTTTTGAGAAATAAGTGCAATAAAAACTTAGTCTAGTGTGAGAAATAAGTGCAGTAAAAACTTAGTCTAGTGTCTACTCTATTGAAGAAGATATAGTAATAGTAGTAGTGCTTGTTGTAAAGCCATAACTAAATTATGAATCATGCTTTTACTAATAATTAAGTAGTGAAGATAAGGCCTTATGATATGTAAGTAAAGTTGAAATTGAAGGTTGATAAATACAAACATACCTTGAAAAACACAAATGTATTTTCAAGAGATTTTAATACTTATCTTAAAAATAGCTACCCATAATTTAAGTAAGATCTTTATTAATTATGCATTCCTGAAGCAACATTTATTTGAGGTTAATATTTTATCCATGGCATATGCTTGTTCAATTGTTATAAAAATAATGTATTATACACATTTATAGATAATAAGAGATGAGAGATAGAATAGTGTAATGGAAAGAACTCCGGATTTAGAATAAGAAGATTGAGGCTAGAGTTCTGGCATTGCCACTTAGCTTTGTATCAGCCGTCTCGGGGTAGTTATACCATCGAAATCAGTGAATGCTGCAAATCAGCTCTATACACCCATCCCCAGCTAGATCTGCCTACTAATCTTTTATCAGCACATTACTGGGTATATCAAGTGAGAAAAAGTGTTTTGTGAGCTGTAATAAAAATGCAAATATGTATAGTACTCATTATGGAAATCATACATTTATATGGGTTCTGTATGTGTACTTGAATATGAAATGATCATTAAGTGATCTTTCCTAATTAAAAAGCAAAGAGAATTGAAATAGTAGGATAGATTTAAGTGACTTAATTGACTTGAATAGCATAGAAATATTATATCAAATCAAGCCAATGGAAGTATACTATAGAGAATTTTTGCAGAACAGCTAAACTCCCTGTTGGCTCAAGACTAGGGAGCTTCCAAAGACCAGGCAAGCTACATAATTTACAAGGCAGAGAGCAAAAGGAAAGCATGGGGCTGCTTGTTAAAAAATTATTACAAATTTCAAGATGGCAACAGCATAGCATTAAACCAAGCTTGGGGTACTTCTGAGCCAAGGGGGACCCTCAATTGCATGTTTATGAAGTTGGTTGTGCTAAAACCAGAGTGGGGTCCAACTAACTGGAACTGAGGTGATACTCACCCTACATGTGTTTCAAATTAATATAATGTGATGAACCTTGGCTTTGGAATGAGAAGATTGAGGATAGAGTTCTGGCATTCCACTTAGAAAATATATAATTTGTATTCATATTTGTATTAATATTAGCATTAATAAGTTATTAAAGTTTTACTAGGTACTTTCAATTCTATCATAAATGAGCAGCTGAAACAGTTTGAATAGCATTTGGTTTAAAAAGTTCTTTGCTTGCTTCAACATATGCATCTATTTAATGAACTAAATGTCTCTGCTCTATGGTTCAATATGCCATGTTTTTCCAATGATATAAATATAATCTTACAGTAACGAAGCCATCATAAAACTTTACCTTAAAATTTTTTCAGACAAATTTAAAAGTGAAGAAATGGAACATTAATCTTGCTTTATAGTATCATTTTATGGATTTGTTAATAAAGCCGAGAGCGGATCTAAGAAATATTGAAAAATTAGTGGATCATATACAAATTATGTATATACCATGTATTTATACCATTTATATAGAGGAAATGATTACAAACACACACACACATTGAGTTTACATAGTGGAGAAATTAGTCTGATGTTTAAAATAATAAACTGTTTAAAATGATAATACATGAAATTACTTCTGTTGAACTTCTTTGTTGAGTTTATGGAGATGAATGTCACTGAAACTGATTGCGTCACCATTGTCTTTTGCAAACAATGAAAACAATTAATGCAGTGGTTCTCTAACTTCACCATGCACCTGGAACACTTGCTAACACAGATGGTGAGTTCCACGCGCACACTTGGTGAGTCCCATTCCAGAGTTTGTGTTTCAAAGGTTCTCTCATAGGGCTGGAGAATTTGCATTTCTAGCAGGTTTCCAAGTGATGCTGCTGGTTCTGAGTCCACACGTTAAGAACCACAGAATTTGTGCAGCATTTGTGGCCTTAGCACTCCTCTAATAATTATATGGTGAGAAACATTCAGTCACCACTTCATTTGCTTCATTGCTCTGTTCTGCAGAATTGGAAGAATCTCCGGAGCCAAATCAAAAGCACTTTCTAGTAAACATAAATGTTAATTAGTTACATTTATGTCTGTAGAGTTAGCTCATTATTCGAGAAAACTGGGAATTGAGTTGAAAGTTAATGTTTCTATTGTACCTAGGGACTTCTTTAGATACAAGAACTCTTTCATTGGCAATTTTATGTTTCTGCTGGAAGTAGCTTAAATTACAAGCCTTCTAAAGAATTCACCCATCAAATACAAACTCCTAAAATCACTGTGTGTAACCTGGTGATTCTGTGCACTTTATAGTTCCTGAATTAAATTGCACATTAGGAGAGTAAATTAAGGGGAATATAGCCAGGGGTCTAACTGTCGTTTCTTCTCTATCTTCAGATGCACTCATGTATGCTTTCTAACTTCTTTAAGGTTTCTTTTCTCTAGTTCTCACTCTGAAAAACAATGAATATTAAAATAGATAGAGATTCACTTTAAATCAAGTTAAATGAAATAAATTAAGACTTCTCTGTTCTCCTGCATATCTGGCTACATACTTTTTCTTATTTCAAATTCTAAGAAGCATAATAAAGTGCAACATCTATTACCCAGATCCTTGGATGGAAGATGCTGAATTAAGTAAAATGATCTATGTGAAAATGCCCAGCCAGTGCCTGAAACATAGTAGCTGCTCAATTTTTAAAATATCACTTTTGAGGGAACAAGTTAGAGCAGTCATCAGTGAGACAACACCTCATGGCAGAGGTGCATGGTGTGGGATTTTATAGGCAGAAGCATTTTTGAATTGTCAGAATATGTAAGGAGATAATTTCAGTTGAACAAAATAATATATTCAGAGGTAAATTTTTTGAAGCATGAGTTCATGCTTAGAGGATGAGAGCAATTTAGCCTAACGTGGTGTGCTTCCAGTGTAGTTACACATAAGAATCACTTAGGATGCTTTGTTAAAAATGCAAGTGCTTGAAGCGCCCTCTTGACCAATTCAAACCAAATCTCCAGGTTTAGGAGATAGGCATAAATACTAACAAGACACAAACAAGTAAACAAAGCAAACGTGACTAGGGCCATATAGCAGAAGAAAAGAAAGAGAAAGAGATGGATCAATAAGTTGAAATTTGCTATTATTATCATCAGCTGGGCATGTGCATATGCCCTTAGCAATTCCACATGTACAGGGACACTAGGTATAAACCAGATTTACCCAGGAAACTTCATAGCCTTTCCTCCTGGTCCTTGGTGTCACTGTATGTCTTGACTTTAATCTTTTGCCCAGGCAGATGTGCTTTGACTGTTTTCTTAAGGTGTTTAACAGCTCTGCCAGCTGATTCTATGTCCAAATCAAGTTCTGGAATCAACCAGTTAGAGACAAGGGCCTGGATCAGTCCTTTAGGCTGCCACTCAATGAATTAGTACAGACATACATGTGCCACAATAAGCATATACAATTTACTCTGCTCCCTTCAGAACCCAGGACCGAGAAATCACAGTGGGAACTTGACTTGGTGCCACAGTGATCTGGGAAGGCAGTAATGGAAGGTCCAGTAAACACTCCATGAAGTTGTCTTAAAATTTCTTAAGTTGCCTTTTCTTGACTTGGCACTTGCCCAGTTACTGCAACCCTTTAACTATTTTCCAGAGCTCTGAGAAAGTTGTTTCTGCCATTTTCTACAGAAAATACTGTGTGGGTCAAGGAACCCAGGAGTTTCTCATTTTACCTTCTTGCTCTTGTGAGTTCTAGCAAGGCTTTGTATTGAATGGGAGTGTCCTGTGTTCTCTGATAGTGTCTCCCATGATGACTATCCACTTCTCAAATGCAACAAGTTTACTGAAATGATAGCTAATACTCAGGAAGCACCCATGTTGTGCCAGATCCTACACTAGGTGCCTCAAACATGCTACCAAAAGTAATCCTTATAACAATCCAGGATATTGGTATGATTGTTCCCATCTTATCAACAAAAACACTGGGGATCAAATAAGATAACCAGCTTTACAAAGGTCATAATTTCAGCAAATGACATAGAATTTAAACCCAGGTCTTCTCATGAGTAAAATATTTTCTATATAGCAGTATTTTCAAATTGGGTCAGAGAATAAAAAACATATATTTCTAGATCCTACTCCAAAGCACACTTTTCTAAAATTAATCCAGTTGAGAAGACTCTTTATGACCACTCCTTGTACAATCTTCCTTCTCTGACTTTTCAGAAAAATGGTTAACTCTTACCTGACCTGAATCCATTCTCATCACACTGCCTTTCCAGAAGAGCTAAAAAACTTCCAGGGTTCCAAACTAATGGAGAATTCAAAATACTGGTGCTGATCTTGCTAAAGTGAATTACTTTAATAAATAGGTAGCAAAGATCTTACAAATTTGGTTGTTTCCAATTCTTTGTTTAATCTGATAGATCAGATTATGAAAACTAATTTTTGATACCGGATCACTATGCAACTTTTGGCATATGTAACTAAGGAGAAATTCAGGGAATGAAGTGAAATTCGATAAAAATATTTCACTATTTCTTTATGAGAACAAAGTTTCACAGCACTTGGATTTATTTTTTTTCAATTAGAACGGAATTTATTCTGAGCTCTATCCTTTCTAGAAATGAGTAATATTCATCCATACAGATGAATCAATTTTCAACAATCTTTCATCAATCTTATTAGAATGCATTTTCAATAAAATTTTAATTGCTTTATTTAATAATTATTTTGTTAAATAGTTAATATATTTATGTGAGTTCTAGCAATTGTGTACTGATATTTTAATGGTCTCTCAGTCCAGAAGATTAGTTTAATGGACACATGAAGTGTTTTAAAAGTAACCATAATTTTAAAACTTATTTTGTTGCAGAAAAGTACGATAGATTGATGAATTAAAAAAAAAATTCAAGCATAACACATATGTAGATATAATTCTGTAGGGAAATAGAATAAGAGCACAAGTCCAAGTAAATAAAAATTGAGCTACAGAAAATTTCAAAATATAAAAGAGTTTGGGTAGGCATTTTTTGATATGGCTGACAATGACTATTAAATGTAGGTGGCTACATTTTAAAAAGTAATAAAATTTTATTTTTAAAGTTGTACTGGTACTGCAAACTTAACAACCCTTAAGTTATGTCCTCTAAAACTATTTATAATTACAATAAAAACAGTTTGCAGTCAACTTAAAAATATGAAAGAACGTGCATAAAACATGGTTTTGAAACTTTTTTTGGGTGATACCCAAGGATAGAAGCTTGGAGATTGATGCTTTACAGAACTTTTCCTTCCATGATATATGATGTAATGCTACATGGAAGAGATAGTAAAACATTGTGTTTAACAGATTGAGTGCTAGAATAAATCACACAATCTTAACTTTCTCCCTATCACTTTATAAACGTAGCCAAATTACTTGCTCTAAGCCCTGTTTTTCTTGTTTACATCATGGAGATGAAGAAGGTACCCAATTTCTAGGGTCATTCTGAAGGCTATATGATTCATATCAAGGTCTTAGAAAAATGCCTGTACATATTAAGAGCCACGTATGTGTGTGTGTATCTATAGATATAGATTCATGAAAGTTGTCATAGATAGGAAAGTTCAGAGGAAAAGGAAGTGCATGTTATTAGGCTAGGCATCCAGAAGAAGCAGGACTTGCAATGGCCTCTGAGAATGAGTTAAATAAGCTCAAAGGAGGGAAGAAATGACTAGCCTGGAAAGCAGAAATATGATAAGCCACAATGAGGGGAGTGCATGAGGCATCAGATGCAAAAGTCAAGAGCTGCACCTTTGCTGAATGAAGACCTTTGCTGAGAAAATAATCCATTTGCATGAAATGAAGCAGGACCCACCCTGCCCAAATCCTAGAGCTTTCATTGGTTTTGGTTATAATCTTAGTCACAAATTCTGCTTGCTTGATATTTCAAAATTTGGAAATTCAGTAATACATGTTTGGCCAAATACCCCCTACTTGATTCTTGTTTACAATTTGGCTTTCTCACTGACTTCTCTGTCTGGTTCTAAATTTCAGTTCTACCTATGTGTTTTGTGTTTTGTCTTAATGGACTCTGAAATATCTTTCTTACTCTACTTATCCCCAAAGGGTATGTAAAAGAGAACACAAAAGATGAAGAGTCCTGATCTTGAAGCCTAATAGATATGGATTAAAAATCCCAACTTTATCATTAACTGTGCAGACTTGGGAAACTTCAACTCTCTGAGGCTCAGTTTCTCTTCCTTTCAATGGAGATAATTTTTTATCAAAAGAGTTGCCAGAAAGATTTAAGAACATTTAGCATAAGTAATGCTAAAAATCAATTAATATTCAGGAAATGACAGTACTTATTATAATTATTATTCCCATAATTATTATTATTCCTGGCACAATGAATGGAACAATTTACTAGAGTTCTGATTAACATTGAAACAAAGATTTTTCAAAATCATACAACCATGACTGGCTGTCCCCAACACTGTCCAAGATAAATTGTAATGTAAGAGGTCACAAATTTCTTTCTCTGAGACCAGAAGTCATAGTTATCCACTGGAACTGGAAAACAAGGGGACACATAGCAGGCTGGAAAGAGCTGATCTAAGTTTTATTAAGAGTTGAAGTGAGAGTGACCAGACTGATTATTTTATAAAATGTTCTTATTACTTTTCAATATCTAGGGGAGGAATAATAGGTAAAAGCGACAAAAGAGAGTACAAATTGGCTCAGCCTAATCCATCTGGCTAATCAGTCCACTGTACCCAGATTAAAAACATCCAATTCCACAAAGATTTTTTTTGAAAACTTACTCATTATACAAATATAGAATGAATTTTATTAATGATCTTATTTTCTTGAATCAGGCTTTCAATCATAGTTGTAAACCAAATTTGATAATCACTTAGATTTTCAGTCATTAAGGTGAACTAATTTTTTTTCCCAATTGTCTTTTCACCAACAGGATTTGCTAGTCCACTTACTGGGATAGCAGATGCCTCTCAAAGCAACATGCACAACGCCTTACACATCTATATGAATGGAACGATGTCCCAGGTACAGGGATCTGCCAATGATCCCATTTTTCTTCTTCACCATGCATTTATTGACAGGTTGGTTGACACTTATCATACATCATGTGCTTATTGGACTTAAATGTAATGGATATCTATCAAATGTGACTTTAGTTATGGAAAAGCTAAAGTGCTACGGCGGTCTGTTGTGTCAGATTGGGTCCTCCCAGAAACAGACCCTAAGATAAGGAGTTGAACTTAAAGAAGTTCTCCCAGGAGAAACCAGTAAAGAGTTAGGCAAATCAAGATAAGAAAGGTAAAAAAGTCAAATAAGGGTGCAATTTCAGTTGAAGTTTTAGACTCAGCCAGGCCGCTATAAAGTGTCTTAAGACAAAAAGTCTGGCTGTTTGTACTACCATGCTAGCCAGCCATTGCTTTCAGGTTGTGCTGAGGGAGGGAGTGTAAAACTCCCAGGTACTAACCAGAGTCCAAACAGGTAGGTGTCTCCATTGCCCCAGGGAAGCCTTCTGAATGTTGCACTGGCAGGTGGTTAAGAACAGAGCTTATAGAAGCAAAGGGATGGTCACACAGATTTGGCACAAGGGACCTTAAGTTATCTGACACTAAGCTACTATAGCTCTCATCAATACTTTTTTTTTCTCTCTCTATTTCCATATTTTTTCTCATTAAAGAGACTCACTTCTCCAACCATCAAGTCTATTCTCTGCTATTCAATAATTCATGAGATATGTTTGTTGAGCACCTATATTTGCCCAAATATTTCAAATTCATCCTGCCTATTTTTATTGTTTATACCATTCCCAAAACCTGGGACATATTTTTCTGACCTTTATAATTTTTATACAATCTTCAATTCTCGCTTCACCTATTACCTCCTCCATGAAAAATGCCCTGCCTATTTCTATATTTAATCATCTCTCCCAATCAGGATATGTTAGAACCAACTCACACTAGCTACCAAGATCTAATGGTGTGCATCTTTTCCACCTCCACATTCAGTGACCTCAAGTCGTTATTTGAAATCAGCCATGATAGGAGTATTTGTGTCACAGAAATTGGTAAATGCTACAAATTAGGGCTTTTAGTCCCACAAAGCTGGTTATTAACTATGTGTTAGCACACCTATTGACTCACACCACATTCTCTCTTTACTTCTTATTTTGGACACATCACTTATATTATTCTTTTTGATTATGTACCCATGTGTGTTTTCTCTCTCCCACTAATTTATTACCTATTTAATAGCAGGATCCATGTGTTGAATTATAATTTTTTCTCATAGTGATCTGTTTAGCATCTAAATTAGCAGATATGTAATAAATTTCTATCAAATAAATAAATGATTGGAAAAGCTAAAGTAAGCTGCACTTATCGCAGCTAAAAAAATGACAAAGGAGACATTTTAATTGAAAGATTTTTTTGGGTGCATGTTTTGAAAAGATAAAATTAAAAAAAAAAATTCAATACCTTGAACATATTTTAAAAATTTAGCGTGTTTCAGATATGGTTTCAGGCACTGAGGAAACAGAATAATAAGACAGGATTACCAGACTCAAGAAGCTTAGTCTATTGGGAAATATAAACAAGTAAACAACTATTGTACAATATGGTCCTTGCTCAGTGGAGGAAAGTCTTGAATAGCCACATGAAAGAGACGGGATATGAGCTGAACCCTGAAGGGTACCAGGCCTACAAGACAAAACAAGATATTCCAGGGCAGGGACATAACTCCTGTCTCATTAGGGACAAATCACAAACTGGAAACATGAACTGAAGAAGAAAGTGGATGGTTGGCTTGTAAACCAGGAAATAAGCCTCAGGGCTCATGTGCAGAGAAAACATTAAGGTTTAGTTGGTCACTTCGGCCATCACAATGTACCAACAGTGGGCAGAGAAGCACACAAGCTAATTCTAATTCTCTCTACCACTTTTTTTTTTATTAGAGTAGTTTGTAGGTTTACCAAAAAAAACATGCATAAAATACACAGTTCCCATATACAACCCTATTATTAACATTGCATTAGTGTGGTACATTTGTTACAACTCATGAAAGAACATTATACTAGACTCCATGATTTAAATTAGGGTTCACTCTGTTGTGCAGTCCTATGTTATTGTGTATTAAATTTTTATTCTAGTAACATATATACAACCTAAAATTTCCCCTTTTAAACACATTCAAAGATATAATTCAATGCTATTAATTGCACTCACAATGTTTTACCACCATCACCACCATCCATTACCAAAACCCTTCCATCATTCCAAATAGAAACTCGGTATAATTTAGGGCATTAACTCCTCATCCCCAGTCTCTATCCTGGCTGCTGATAACCTATATTCTATTTTCAGACTCTGTGAGTTTGCTTATTCTAATTATTTCATATCAGTGAAATCATACAATATTTTCTCTTTTCTGTCTGGCTTATTTTACTTAACATAATGTCTTTAAGGTGAATCCAGAGCTTCATTCCTTTTTATAACTGAATTACATTCCATCTCTACCAATTGTAAACAATAACAAGACAGAGAATGCATCTAGTATAATACTTTAAAAGATAATGTATATCGAGCTTTGCCATATGATAGGACTGTGCTCATTAGAATCTATTATGTATCCATGTTTTAATGGGCAAAAAAAAACATGTTTTAATCCTGATCCAATCTTGTGGGAGTAGCCTTTTCTTTTCATTCTAATTCAATATTGTCGGATGGAAATGTTTGATTAGATTATAGCCATGGAGATGTGACAAACCCAGTAGTGGGTGTGACCTTTTGATTAGATGGAGATGTGACTCCACCATTCCAGATGGGTCTTGATTAGTTTACTGGAGTCTTTTATAGGAGGAAACGTTTTGGAGGGCTCTTAGAGCAGAGCCAAAGTAGATGTTTGGAAACCGAGACTGAAATATACTGGGTGCTAAGCAAGGACTCTTAGAAATAGCCAGAACCTAAAAAGAAGAAATCTCTGGCCCTGGCAGATGCTAAGCTAAGGGATGAATCCCAGAATTTTGTCCCAGAGCAGCTAAGTTAATGCCCACAGATGTTTAGACAAGAAACCACCGGTATCAGAAGCTAGAAGCAATGGAACCGTGGACAAGGACCAGCAGATGCCAGCCACGTGCCTTCCCAGATCACCCTTCCTTAAGCCAAGGTATCTTTCTCTGGTTGCCTTTTAAGACATATTTATGGCCTTAGAACTGTAAACTTATAACTTATTAAATTATCCTTTTAAAATTCATTCCATTTCTGGTATATTGTTTTCCAGCAGCATTAGAAAACTAATACAGGACTATTCTAATATCTTTATAAGTTTTTTTCATTAAATCTACATTTATAACCCCACGATGTAGCTTTTAGCAGTACTCCTGCTTAATATATAAAAAAGAAATTTTTAGACAGATAGATAGTATAGCTATAGAATAAATTCTTAACATTGCAATTGAAAGATGAGAGGGTTAAATGCATTTTTAATTTTGACAGGTATTTCCAAATTGCCTTCCAAAAAGACTGCACCCTCTACATTCACTGCCTGCATCTTCATCAACACTGGGCACTGTCAAACTTTGTAATAATTGCTACTGTGACAAGTAGAAAAATATTCATTTCAATTTCTCTATCTTTCCCTATTCATGTTATAGATTAATCACATTTTTTTTCTACATGGCCTATTTATATTCTTTGCTATTTTTTATATTAGGTTCCTTTGCCTTTTTATTACCATTTTTGAAGGTTTCTTTTTTATAAATTGAAGAATTAGGCCTTTTTTGTCATAAACCTTAAAATATTTTTTTTTCCTTTGTCAATAATCTTTTAAAGTTTTAATTTTTTTCACTATACAGGAGATGTTCCTTTTTATGTGGTTTCTTTTATTCATTCTTTCTTTCACAGTTTCAGGTCTTCAAACTTTGTGATCTTTGGTATTTTCATCTGTTTAAAAAGAGGGGTTGGAGTAAAGCTCCAAGTCCTTTCTGGGCTTTACAACACTCTAGATAATGTCTTCTTGAAGAAATGACAGTGGAATGCATTAGACAATTACAGGGCTTTAGCAGATTTCTTACTGACATGCTTTTAGTCATGATTAATAGGTTAAGTGACAATAAGATAAGTCCAATTCATAATTAAAATTATTTTTCCTCCTCTATTCAGATTATGACCTGACAAGGGACTCAAAGCTGTCCTCAGATTTGTAAAAACTGTCTGGCAAGAAGAAGGAGTTGAGGAGTGATCACTCATAAAGAAAGAATAGGTTGGCGTATTGTTTATTCTGTTAGTCTAAGGAGATCCATTGGGAGGAAGGTAGAGAAAGGATATCTGACACTTTATATCTGCCTAACATTACAACACCTCCCAACCAAAGCTCATGTTGTCTTTAAATGCTCTTCTATTTGGATGAATGGAAAGGGTGGAAAAAAATATGAAGAACTAAATTTTTGAACACTTAACTATGTACCCCCTTATTCCAGGGACTCTTCAAATGTTACTGCTGTAGCTGTCACTTGCTCCAAGAGGGAATCTTTAGATCCCAAACTTAATCTAGTATGTGCTCTTCTGTTCTCTATATATCCCCCAGAAATGTCATTTGCTGCTTGCTTGTTTCCTTGTCATTGTGCCCTGTCAGTCCTTCATGGACCGTGTCTGGTATGCTCATGGTTCTATCTGTAGGGCTTAGCAAACACTGAAGCATATGGTAGATGTCCAAGAAATATTTGTTGAAAAATTTAAATGAATTAATAAATTAATGAATAATTAAATTATTCAACAAATACTTATTGAGTCTTTGCTATACAACCAGTACATTACTTAAGATATTGCAGTGAACAGAACAGATAAAAAAAATTCCTGCCATCATAAAGCTTATACTCTTGTTATTTTATTTAATCCTCAATACAACAATATGACATACTGTACCCCTATTTTTACAGAGGAGAACAGAAGGTGAAAAGAAAAATAACTCAGGCTTCTTTGCACAGATACTGAAAAATGAAACCAGGTTTTAAACCCAGATCTCCTGAGCAATTTCCACCACATCATGCTGCCTTCCAGTATAGATCATATTATAAATATTTTAGGGTAATGAAGAACATGGAAAGACCCAGATTTGGATATATTTTTGAAGGTGATAATGACATGTCATATTTCAAAGATCGTTGAATATCCAGGCTAAAATCTTAGAAAGGATTTCTTTGGTTCTTTTTTGATATTTAAGTAAACAGACCTATGGAAGTCTACAGTTGAATGACTTGAGGGAAGATCTCAAGAAGGTCAGAGCATCAGAGAAAGCAACCACAGGACTCTGCCATAATTTCTAATATTTGGGGAATTTTCCAAAACAGAAAAGATGTGTTGATAATGGTTAGTGACAGTGAAGCCCAATGGAAAAGGATGATTTCACACTTGGAATCTGTTTATTAATCCTTCTGGGCGTTTAGATAAATCACATAGTTTTTCTGAGCCTTCCTTCTCATCTTGTAAAGGGGGGTCCTGAACAACTCAGAAGTTACAGGAATCAAATAAGGTTCTGACTCTGAATACTCTAGTAGGCAGCACAGTGCAGCAGTGGACAGAGTCAAACCCGGGCTCAGATCTGGGTCTGTCAGCCACTCAGCCGCAGTCTCTGGTTTGTATAATGCAGATAACACACCTTCGTGAGTTTTTGAAAGTATTTGAGATAATTAGAAATGCGTATGGTGCTTTGCCCTTTGTTGATGCTCAATAATATGGAACTATACTTACTAATATTCTCCAAGAAAATGAGCAACTGTTTGTCAACAGTTAAATGAGCAACTGTTTGTTAACAGGTGAATTAGTCTCAAAAATTTAGAGGATTTAGATGACATCTGGTGTATGAACTATAAAGAAATGCAGCTTTTTACTGAGGTTTAGAAGTCCATATTAAAATTATGTATATGTCCTTGGGTAAAAGCAATGCTTTAGGGAGTTATTCAAAGATTAATTCATGCAGTGATCCCGTTTCAGGAGCTTATCTATTCACTCAATAATAATTCAGGAAATAATTACTCAGTATGAGTTGGGCACTGTGCTAGATGCTTCAGCTTTTGCATCCTTCCTAAAAGAGCTTGTTAGCATGCCTGAGGCTGGGGTTTCCACTATTTTACAGATCAAGAAGCAACTCAAATATAATCTTCTCAGTGTAACCTTTTCCACTTCGCTAAGACCCTGACTCCATTCTTCTGGCTCTCCAAGAATTTTTGCTCTGACCTTTTCTATAGAGCTTAAGACATTGTATCATAATTGCCCAGTTACTATTATTATTTATCTGGTTTATTACTTAGAATTTCATTTTATCTATCACATTTTTTTTATCTGTGTTCTCTGTACTCAGCATAGTGCCCAGTATATATTGTTTTGTTGAATGAGTAAATGAGGGGTTACAGTTTCCAACTTCAGCATCAAATTAGTAAACTAAATAGGATCAGCATTTTGAGTATCTTCTCCACTGTCCTTATACAAGGTACGGTATGAATGCATTTAGTGAACTCATATAATAGAAAATTCAATAAGCATTAAAATGGTGATATGTATTTATAACTGTTGTTTTAGAATGTTTACTACATATTATTAAATAAAGAAGGTAGATTACCAAGCAGGATGTTAGTACAATTCCATTTCAATAAACATACCTGTGTATTCGCTTTTGTGTGTGTTTCTGGAGAAGAGGAAGCAGGGTGTGAAAAAATGTTGATAATAGCTGTCTATTTGGTGGCATTAGGCATGAACTTTATTTTCTCTGTGCTTCCCTTAATTTTCTGATTTTTTTCATGTATTTATGAGTGTAAATTCTTTTGTAGTAATAACAAGCAATATAGCCAATTACCAAAAATAACTAAACAAACAAAAGAGTGGGAATGGATTGTGCATTCATTTGCCCACAGCTCTCAACATTGCTTAGGGTTTTGTTTGCTTTCTTCTTATTTTTATTTATTAAAGTAATTGCTGATACTTCCTATCTATTTAAAATCTCACCCTTCATAAATCAATTGAATGAAGAATTCTACTGGGAGGTAGAGTTCAAGGTGTTTTATTTTTCCTTACGCACTCTTCATTATTCTGTACAACAGCAGTTTCTCAAATACCTTCCCTGCTTAGAGCAGCCTGCTGGGTGCTGGAAGCCTTCCTTCAATGACTCCAAGAGACTCCTTATTTCTGGAGATCTTAAAGTTCCCCTTTTGGACATTCGCTGTAAGAAACTAACTCTTGTAAATCCATGCCTTACTTTTATAAAACCTGGTTCTCCTACTCTTGACCAATGCGGTTTCCTCTTTCAAGTTTTAGTATTAGAATCAGGAGCTTTTGTGTTTATAGCTTTGTCTGGTGGAAAGTTGAAAGTTGGTGCTGGGTGGCGCACTGTGGATAAATGTCAGAGCAGTGGAAAGGATGTTTAGAAACCCTTCCCTTGCCTTGGCACCTAACGACTCAAGAACGGGACATGGGGACACAAGCAAGCACACCTCTGCACATCTGCACTCATTCATCTATTCAGGCCACAAGCAGTAAGTATCCTCTGCATGTCCTGGACTTCATTAGGCTAGCGGCTGGTAGCACTTACTTAATATTGGTTGAGTGTTCACCTCCTGAAGGCCCCCAGTCCAGATATGTAAACAACTAAGTAATGTAAAGCAAACTGCTACTTTTGCAGTAATAGAGGTTTAATAAGCTAGGGTATGTGGGAATGAAGAAAAGAGCACCACAAAAGTAGTGGCCACAAGAGCAGGCCTCCCCAAACTCTGGATTTGCAGCACCTAGCACCAGGCCTGGCACAGACTGGATATTCAGTGAAGAGTTGATGGAGTCTACAGTTTAGAAAGCAATTAAGACTGGTGGCTTTAGGAAGAACGAGTAGGATTTTGACTTATGGACTTTGGGAGTAAAAAGTTTCAACTCATAGGGAATAAAACAAGAAAGGCATAGAGGTATGTGACTAGTAGAAACTTCAGCAAATATCCAATAGTTAAAACACTACTAACTAACATTTGTCGAGTGCTTACTATTCGCCAAGCATAATTCTAAGTGTATCACATGAATGGAGTCATTTAAAAATTACTGCAATCCTACCCGTTAAGTACAGTTATCATCCATAGGTTGAAGAACAGAGAGGTTAAGTAACATGTCAGTATATAAACCCATATTCTTTGCTCCTGTTACATGCTGCTTCACAATGGATTTAGAGAGAGACATAATAGAAGGAATGTGCATATATGGAGACTATACTGTTCCCATAAGGGTCAGAAGTCAAGCTAGGTGTATATTTAGAACACTAGTCAAACATCCCAGCAACTAAACACGAGGCCAGTGCAAGCAGAGCAAGTTGGTAAACAAACTCAGCAAGTTCAAATGAGGAGTGGGAGGGTGGAGAAGGGAACACAAACAGGGCCAGAAATTTGGCGTGGGGGGGTTGCCATTTAGAGTACCCCAACAGCTTAGAGGAGCAATAAAAGGATTCTTACTATCTTCTTCCTCTGATGTGGGTGGGGGGCACATCGGGCTGCTTAAATGGGCAGGCATGGGATCAGGAACCAGGTGGAACTGAGACAGAGAAGGCAGGAGCTGGCAGTCTAATTACTAAATTATAAATGTGAAGGATAAATCCTACAGTGGAAAGGTAACGAGATCGTAGTCAGAGGGCCGGTGATCATGCCCTGCTCAGCTTCACTCTCCTTATGTGAAACTTGGGAAATTTGCTGAACCTCATCAGACCTCAGTTTCTCATTTATAAAATGGTGGAAATAGCACTACCTTTTGCAGAGAAATGTTAGTTTTCACTTCATAAACTACAAGCATTGTGCAAAGACTAACTCTGATTAAACAGAGTGCAGTATAAGGGGTTTAAGGAGAGCATACACAATGCTTTTGCTATTTTCTTACTATTTTCCAAGTGCTCTCCTGCATTGACAACACCTCATTGTTTCTCCCACAGCCTGTCTCTTGATTGTCCAAGAATCCTGATCAGGTGCAAACCTGAAGCAAATTATTCCAGAGATGGCTAGCCTGCTTTACTCCTCAGCCGTAGATTAACTACATATTCTGGAATGATTTCTCAGCTATATTTGCTGGCGAGGTCCCCCCACCCTGTCCCCCAAGCCTCCCATGGGCTGTCCTACTAAGAAGGTTGCCCTGACCCACAGGCCTACAACCAGATGCCTTGCCAGCTTGGCAGCCCAGAAACAGTCTGCACAGAAGGGTGGCAGCAAAGCAAGTTCCCGGGGCTTCAGGAATGAACAGCAGCCCGCTTTTTGCTGGTGATTGCAAGTTGGATGGCTGCTCAGAAAGGCAGAAATCCCAGGGTTATAGAAGGAGGTGAGCTCAGAAACCAAAGAAATGTCTTAGAGCCTACTCTAGCAATTAGATAGGATTGGGGAGGATGACCTGTTTCTGGGCTTCTTTTCATACTGTTGGATTATAACCAGCTTTAAAAATGCTCCCTGATTATTTTTTAAAGCAGGAGAATCAATTTCCCAGAGCAAGTAGCAGCAATGCCTTTACAGTCTTATTTGTCCATATTCCCACAGCCATTTTAGTTGCTGTTGTTCTTGTTCACTATAGTTCTCATTCCAGTCTCCTTTTTGTTAGACTTATTCATGGGTTTGTCTCCTCTCTCTCTCTGTCTCACTCTGTCTCTGTCTGTCTCTCTCTCTCTCTCTTTCCCAGTAAATCCTGAGCTCCTTGAAGACAGGGTCTCTGTATTGATCATCTCTAGACCCCAAGCAACCAGCAAAGAACCTGGCACATAGGTGACACTCATTATATTCTTGTTAGACTGAAATGCTGTATAATCGATAATTCTAAAGTAGGCAGCCAGCTGCTGGGTAACACACATGTAAAATATGGATAACCTAAGGGATGTTCCTCCTATAAAGTGGGAAATCTCCCAACTACTATGTAGGATTAATGTGTTTTAGTACTATGGCATTTAAATTTATTTAAATTAAAATATTGATAACTTAAAAACCTGAAGGAAAGAGACTAAAGCAACATCATTTTTAAATCTAAGAGAGAAATCCATAGCCTCAAATTCCTCATTTTACAAACAAGGAAATAAGGGCCCAGAAAGTGTAACTCGCCCGAGGACACACAGTTTCTGCAAAGCAGCCCCCCTACTTTACACTCTCCCCCAGAGTGCATCAAGGTTTTGTGGTGTGGGTAGAAGCTCCTGGAGGCAAGGCTGACAGGTGGACATTTATCCAGGGCAGGCAGAAGCAGAATGACTTTAGGAAAGGTCCCGATCATTATTTAGGAAGCCAAAGGTCAGAACTGCAGAAAGAGCACCTGGTCCAAGGGATGACACATGGCTACAAAGTAAAACAAAAGGCCAAAATCAGGAGTATAGAAGACAAAGAATTATGGTGATTAAGAGTGCAGATCTGAGCATCAAACATGCTTCATTTTGAATCCCAAAGCTGCTACATTCTAGCTGCCTGAGTTATTTATTCTCCCCGAAATCTTCCTTTTCTCATCCATAATATGGTGATAATATTAGCAACTTTCTGTAGCTGTAATCCTGATTTTAATATGATAATTTAAAGTCATATATTAAAGTTATTAGATGCAAAATTAGCTCAAAAATATAGCTGAGGATACAACAATGAATACGATAATCAAGTTTCCTGTCATTAAGGCACATTTTATTGCAGGAAAAGCACAAGCAAACAAGGAATAAGCACAAAATTCAATTTCACACCATGATGCAATATAAAACGTATTTTACAAATAATTACTTGGGATGAGATTTCAATTTAGATAGGCTAGTCATAGCTGGCCCCTCTAAGGAAGTGAGCCATAATTTGATGCTGTGTTTATGAGAGGCCAGCCATAGAAAATTCCTTGAGGAGAATGTTCCAGGAAAATGGAAGAGCAAATGCAAAGAGCCCATAGAAAGAAATAGCTTGGCAGGAAAGAGCTCCCCAAGATTAAAAAAAGACCAGCAAAACTAAAGACCTTAAAGGAGAATGTGTGTAAGAAGAGGTAGAAGAGCTCAGCAGAGGTCTAAGAGCAAGGAAAGCCTTGGGTGGATTTTAATCTCGAAAATGTCATCTTTTTTTAAAGACTGGTATTTTTAAAAAGATTTTCCTGGCTGCTGTGAAAAAATGGACTGTTAGAACAAGAACTTTAAGAGGGAAGTAGATTAGGACAAGAATTATAAGAGTGAGCCAGATTACTCTATTGCATTGGTTTAAGTGAGGGATGATAGTGATTTCAACCAGAGGAATGATCAATGGAGCTGTCAGGAAGTAGACTGAGTCTACATGTGTTCCAGTGGTAAAACCTACAGGGCCAGGTATAGGCATTAACGAAAAGGAGGAATCAAGGACGACTTCCAGGGTTAGGAGCAATAGGAAGGGTAATGGTGCTGTTTCCTGAAGGTGGATTAGGAGAGTAATGCATTTAGTAAAGGAAAGAGAATTGGATATATTAGCCTTTTGGGGATATGACTTAGGTATCCAAGAGATGTTGTCAAATGGTTAGTTGGATCTTGAAATGTGGAGCTTGAAAGAGAGAACAAGGTTGAAAACACATATTTGTTAATCTTTAGCCTAAAGGTATTATTTAAAAATTATGGAAGTCGGGCGGCTGCTGTGGCTCAGCAGGCAGAGCTCCGACCTGCCGTGCTGGAGGTCTGGAGTTCGATCCCTGGTGCCTTCTGCCCATACGCAAATTTAAAAAAAAAAAAAAAAAATTATGGAAGTAGACAGAATCACCCAGGGACTGAATATAAATAGAGAATAAAAGGCCCAAACAATCTTGTCACACACTATCTTTAAGAGGATGAGCATATATATGGAGGAGTCAGCAAAGGAGATTGAGAATCATTGGCCAGTGAGGAAGGAGGATAAAAAGGATGTAACAAAAGACATGCAGGCAAAGAATTTAAAGAAAGAGTTAGTGGACAAATGTGTCAAATGCTCTTGAGGGATCAATAAAGTGAGGATAGAAAAGTAGTCATTGGATCTAAAAACATGGGGGCAGTTTTTTAGTAGAATGGAATCATGAGAGGCCAGGCCGAAGTTGGTTCTGAACAACTATTTTGAAAAGTTTTAATGAGAAGAGCAACAGAGAAGTGGGAAGTAAGAAAGAGGATGTAGGATCAAAGGAGGGATTAGGACATTTTATTTTGATTCTTTTAACATATGAAATATTAGAGAATGTTTGTATGCAAATGAAACAGTAAAGAGAAAGATAGACTGATAACACGGTGGCAAGAGAGAAAATCTGCCACAGGAAATTATTGAGATTTATGATCCAAAGCACAATGGAAGGGTGGGCCTCTGCAAAAAGTAGGGCTGGGCCTTCCATTATACCTGGATGGAGACAGAAAATAGAGTATAAATGCATGTCTGCTTGTAAATTTGGTGTTAAAAAAATAAGAGCACTCCTATCTGATTATTTCCATTTTCTCAATATATTATGAGGGGAGGTACATCAGCTGAAATGGGGTGGGGACAGGGTAAGAGCATAAAAAACAGGAAAGGAAGAGCTTGTGGGAGGTTTGAGAAAATGTGATGCAGAAATCACCTTTTGTTTGTCATTTGCTATGAGAATGGTTTGCTTAATTAAAGAAACATGCTGATCTAGACCATAGGAAAGAAATACAGCGTTTTGAGTTCCATTACTGTTTGCTTGATACTACAATAGGCATTTCCATATATACTATCTTATTTAATCCTTTGACAGCTATTATCCTCTTTTTAAAAGTGTGAAGATTGAGGCTCAGAAAGATGAAAATAATTTGCCCCAAATTTCAGAGCTATTGACTGAAATAAGGTTTTAATTCGCTATCGTTTTACTCATGGTCCTGTCTTCCTGGTCTATCATGATACCAGTTAGGTCACTGGTAACCGTAGCACAAATGTTAACCAGTAGGGTGGTGGAGAGGAAAGTCAAACTAGAAAAATGAAGAAAGAATAAGAATTGAAAATGTCAGTACTAGACCAAGCTTTTAAAATGTGATAAAATAAAATTGGGAGATAGTATAACAAATGTTTTGAGAGGAAGAAGAATTAAGAAAAATTATTTTGGAATTGCTTTTTTTTTTTAACAGTACGAAATACCTGGCAGAATTAATAATTTAATACAGATTTGATAGAAAAAATTTTAGGGCGGCTGCCGTGGCTCAGCAGGCAAAGCTCCGACCTGCCATGCTGGAGGTCTGGAGATCGATCCCTGGTGCCTCCTGCCCATATGTAAATTAAAAAAAAAAAAAAAAATTTTAAGTGGAGCATTTAAAACGCTTTAAAACTTAAAAAGAATGAAAATAAATACATACGACTTTAAAGATGGCATCTTCTAGAGGAATTTATCCCATATTTTCCCTGGAGAAGGACAAAAGAATGATAACAGATTTATAAAATATCCACAGAAAATGTTATATTGTGAACCTCATTTGCCAATCCAGTCATACAATGTGTTTTTGTCATGTGACTTTATTTTATTAATGTGACTTAGATAGAATTAGGGTTTGGGGGAGTATCAAAACAAAATTTCTGCACAGAAAATCAGCAAAGCAGAGACTAGCAAAAACCAAGGATGCACAGTACAAATGTTATTTCCATCCTACAGTCAAGGAGAGCCAAGGTAACTCTTGCCAAGTACAAAATGTCACAAAAATCAAGAAATAACAATGCAGATAAGAATCTGTTGGATACCCAGGGAAGACATATCACTGAATTCGGGAAGACAAAGGGGAAGTGGCAGTAATGAAAGTTTTCTGGAATTGAGTCTTTCTCTTTCTTTTTTATTTTACAAAGTAATCCATCTGTAGAAAGATATATACATTTATATATATATATATAAAAGTAAAACTGCTCCTCTCAAGAAAAGAAGCAGCAAAGTCCCTTTAATCTCAGGGAGAAAAAAGGCAAGCTATAAAAAGAGCTTCCGATTCACATTATGGGGTTTCCTTTTTACCACGCAGGAAGAAAATGCTTCGGAGAATGGAAATAGAAATTTAAGAAATCCCTTTTCTGTGAGGTCTCCTGATACATAGTAAGCAGACTTCATAAAATATGGGTGTTTGCTCTTCTGATTGCTAGTATCCCCTCATGCTCTCACTTTCTGTGAGAAAGGAAGAACAGAAATATTATTTTAAGAATACTTCTATCATTTTAAAAAAATACTTTTTTTTTTTTTTGCAAATGCAATTTGTATAACTTTCTGTTACAGGAAGTTATTAGACTAAGAAGTTCTGAAAATTCCCTTGATACAAACAGATAAACATGCTATATAAAAATAAGAGCAAATTTTATTTTACATGCATAGTTAGCTGTCAAAGAGGAAAGGTTTACCGGGTTCGTAAGGGAAAAAGAAACCAAAAACCAGAGGCTGGTAAACAGCTACCATTGGGTATTGCAGGTTTTGCTCTCAGTAACTTCAGTTCGTGGAGGGACAAAAATGAAAGACATAGGCTTACCCAAGGCTGGGACGTAAAGTAAAGACCCTGGAATACCTGCATCATGAATTAGTAGTACACTAGAAAATCAAAATCCACTATAAAACAAGGAAGAAACTTTCAGACACGCCCTAAGACCTAGGTAAGAAAAATAACTCTTCAGAGAACTTGAAGCTGGGACATGAACCTCACACAATTTTGGGGTTTGAAATTAAACTCAGCGCTGATGATACAGGAAAAGCAAGTGCAAAACTTCTGAAGCAGCAGCAAATTCAGGAAGTTGAAGGAACAGATAGCTTAGTGTAATCGGACCATAATAAGTGAGGGAGTGTGTGCAGGATGACGAAGTTAACAAGATAGACACACAACTTCAGCATCATTGTACAGAGCTTAGAACTTCAGAATTAAAAAGAAAGCAGCATTTAATAAGCACTTTCTATATTTATCTCATTTAATTTTATCAAGTCTATTACAAAATTTTATTTTTTTATTTTTTTTGGCATGGTCAGGCTCGGGGAATTGAAGCCGGGTTCTCCAGCATGGCAGGTGAGAATTCTGCCACTGAGCCACCACTGCACTTCCCAATAATTTATGTTTAAAATTTTTTTTTTAAATGAGGAGATTTTTGGAGAAGTGATTTGGGGTTACAAAGTCAATATTTGTAAAGGAAAAAATTGAACCAGGATCTCCTGACACCAAATCCTGGGTGCTTTCTTCTTCTATCTATGGCTTTATTTCTTTGTACATGGCAAGCAAACTGGTCAAAACTTCTATATCATGGATTTTTCTCATATACTTATTCTATTAATTACTGAGAAAGAAGTATTAGAGTGAAATCTCTAGTAACAGCTGGGAATGTTCCTATTTCTCTTATCAGTTCCATCAGTATTCTTGTTTGTTTTGTTTTCTGTAAAATCTTTTGATTGAGATATCTTCACCCACATACAGTCCCACTCAAAGTGTACAATCAATGGCTCACATTAATATCACATAGTTGTGCATCAGTTTTGTTTTATACATTTGTTTGTTTGTTTGTTTGTTTGGAGGGTGGGGTGCATGGTCCAGGAATCCAACCTGGGTCTGCCTCATCAAAGGCGAGCATTTTACCACTGAACCACCCGCGCACCCTGTTTTATATGTTTTGAAACTCCATTACTGGGTTTATACACATTTTGGACTGTTAATCCTCTTGATGAAGGGACTCCTTTCTATTGTTCAATATTCTTCTTTAGACCTGGTTTTAAAGTTTACTTTGACATTAATATAGCCATTCCTGTCGCCTTTAGATTTTGTTGGCTTGGTATAATCTTTCTTTTTAATTATAAGGAAAGTTTCTTAAAGACACCATGTAGTTGGATCTTGCTTTCTAATCCAATCTATCTTTGCCTTTTGGTTAGTGTGTTAAGAATATGTATACATAATGTTATTATCGATACGGTTGAGATTAAATGGATAACTTCTGGTTTATTTGCTTTGTTTCTTGTTCTTTGTCCCTCTTATTCCATCTTTTCACTCTTTTTGATTAACTCAGTATTTTCTGATGATTCTAGTTTATCTTCATGACTGGCTTAGTTGTTTTCTTCCTCCTCATCCTCCCCGCCTTCCTCCTCCCTCTAGCCCCTGCCCCCTTTCCTTTCTTCTCTCCCCCTCTTGCTCTCTTTTCTCTCTTAGTGATTATTCTAGGGCTTTCAATATATATGTCTAACTTATCATTGTCTATCTTTAAATGCTATTATTATTATTATTCTGCTTTATGTATAGTGTAAGACTTATACAACAGGAACTTCCATTTCCCCCCGTCAATCTTTGTGCTACTGTTGCCATGCATTTTACCTCTACATTTGTTGTAATTTCTGCACTTAACTATTTTTGCTTTAGGAAGTCTTTTATCTTTTAAAGACATTAAAAAGAAAAAATTAATAAATTATATATACCAATATAACTAAGATTTCTGGTATTCTCAATTATTTTATAGTTCCACATTTCCAATTTATGGCATATGCATTCGGTCTGAAAAACATCTCTTGATATTTCTTGTAATGTAGATATTGTTGGCTATGAATTCTGTTTTTATTTTTCTGAAAAAGTATTTATATTACTTTATTTTTTGAAATGTATTTTTATTAACTATAGAATTACAGATTGTGTGTTTGTTTTTTCTTTCAATGCTTAAATTGTGCCAACCCATTGTCTTCTGGCTTATGTAGATTCTGTTAAAAATTCTCCTGTCATTCTTATCTTTGTTCTTCTAAGTTTTATGTCTCTTTCCTCTCAAGCTGCCTTCAATATTTTCTGTATCTTTTGTTTTTATTGGCTTGACTATGGTTTTCCTGCAGTGGTTCTACTGTGTATAATTTCTGCGTGGAGCTCTCATTTTTGGAGCTGTGGTTTGTCGTTTTTCATTAATTTTGAAAACTTAGCAGCCATTATTTCTTCTTAGAATTCTTCTGTCCCACTCTATCTTCTGTGCCTCTGGAACTCCAATTATACTTACATTAGAAGATCTGACCTTGTTTCACAACTCTTGGATGATCTGTTCTTATTTCTTCACATTTTTTTCTTGTTTCAAGTTTGATAAATTTTTATCTATCTTTAGTTCACTGATTCCATCCTCTGCCGATAAGCCTATTAAACGAGTTCTTCAATTCCGATGTAGTGTCTTCCCCTGTGGTTTCCACTGGGTTCAGTTTATAGTTTTTAAGTTGAAATTTACCATATGGGCATGTATATTGTAGACATTTTTCAATATATCCTTTAGCATATAAATCACAGCTATTTTAAAGTCCTGTCTTATCATTTCAACATCTGGACTTTTGTCTGATTCTGTTGACTTCTATTTCTTAAAAAGAATTTTTTTTATTTGTTTGAAATGTTGTGTGCGTATTTTAATTTCAAGCGAATGGCATGTACTGAATGAAGACTTAGGCAAATATTATTTACAATCAGAAATAAGCACTTCTCCTCTGTCAGGCAGTTAGTATGGAATATTAAAGCAATTTTATTGATAAGTTTGAGTTTTGCAGTGTCTATGGTTACTGTGATTACAGGATAGGCCTCAAATTCCACCAGAGATAGACTACTGCTACTTTGTGTTTAGTCTGAGATATGGATTAATCATTTATCATTAGAGGGTATTTTCTCTGTACCTTTGTTCCACTCTCAGCTTTACACAAGCCAAACACACCTGTGTGAGAGAAGGAGTCTCTCTCCATGCTCTTGCCCCCTACCTGGCTATTGCTTCTCACTCAGTGCAGGGCTCTGGTGGTGGGCAGGGGAGATGTTCTGCTCTCCAGTTTCAGTCTTATGCAGGTCCTGAGCAAGTGAGCTTCAGGGGTGGGGATTTTCACACCTCTGCCTCGCCCCCAATGGTAGACACATTTTGCCCTTACTCAGTGCAGAGACTAGATTCAGGTGGCCATCCTGCCCTTCCCAGGCGTGGCAAACTCTGCCTTGTATTAACAGTATCTTGGGAATGAACAAGCTTCCTTCCCTTCTTCCAGCAGCAGAAAATTTCTGCATAATCATAGGCTTGAGCTATATTGCTTTTCCCAGTGGAAGACTGTTTTACCTAGTGTCAGTATAAGTTGAAGTTTCATGGTGGATTTCTTATCTCTCTCCCAGGGTCAACTAACCTTTGCCTGGCAACAGGGTAAGGGCCAGTGTTGGATGTAAATGTTTCCTTCCATATCTTAGCAACTGATATATTTTATTCATATCAGAGAAAGATGTGTGACATAAGCAGATTTTGTGCCTATCCCGCACTAGCAGCTGATCAATACTCGGCACTCATGCAGACCAGAGCACAAATGGACCTCTCCAGGCACTCCCTCTTCTTATTTAGACCCTGACAGACACAGCATGTCTCTAGTACTGCACCCCCCTCCCCCAAGCTTTCATAGGAGTAGAGGCCTATGCAAAACAGCTGGTGAGTGGTTGTAAGCTCTCCCTGTATCTGGGTTCTCCAGGATTCTAAAATGTTCCATAGCCCATATGTAGCCTAATCAAGTTCAGCTATTTCTTTCTTACCCCACTTTTATGCCTGTCACGTTTTCTGCTCATGCTCTGCCAAAGGTAAAACAGTCCACATGCCCTATCTCTCCTCTGTGTGATTTGCCACTCTGGAATTCAGTTCATGTGGTTGCCTTGTGACCTTAGCTTTGTAAGGCAAAAATATAAATTTTAGATTATTATTTTTTCTCATTTTTAACTCATAAGTGCCATTCTCTTGCAGCTTTTAAGCTTCTTAAATAGGAACAGGACTAATCTCTGGCAAGTATTGATTTTCCCCTCCCACTCAGTTACAAAGTGAAGGCAAGTCTATTATCAGTAGTAAGTGTCAAGATGGAAATAACTGAACAAAAAACTGGGTGCAAAAAATAGATAATGGGGAATGGATCCTGGGATAGCTGCAAATAATAGCTAGGACAGAAGAGTGTGGTCAGGTGCTAAAACAGAAATGATTTAAGAACAATCAGAGTTTATGAGCAAATATCGAAACTCAGAAATAAATAAAGACCCAGTTGCTGTACTGATTCCATTTTCCATCCAGAATAATGCTTGTGGTACATTATTATTATAATGGGATTGAGTTAGAAAACCTGATCTTCACTGCTCTGTTAGTCTTAGGGACACATATAGACATGTAACGAAGAAGAAACAGGGTACTTCCACTTACTGAGTAGTCATCATTTACTGGGAACTGTGCTATGCAGTTTTTCACATGGATATATCATGTGATTTTCAGAACAGCCTGGTGAGATAGATATTATCATCCTTCACCTATAGGTAGGTGAGGTTTACCATGTATCTCAGAAACAGAATTTATAATTTTTAAATCTATTTTCATTTTGAAACTGATATGCTCTGCCACTACTGGAACACTTTAAAGTATGTTTGGAACAACTTGGGCATATGAATATATATATTCAACTGTAAATTGCATAAAATCCAAATACACACCAAGTGTTTCTGGTATTGTTTTTAAAATTTTGTATAAAACATCACCTGCAGAGAATGTGACACCAAAAATGTATACATACACATTCTCCCAAATACCCACTTGTTACCAACAAGTGGTTGAACCCCATCTTTGCTATAAACCAGTGTCTCTCACTACTTATTAACCCAGCCAAGAGCTTCATTTTCTAAAATCTTACTATAAAAAATAAGAGGGCTTGTATCTGTGTGTGTGTTTCTATATCAAGATTGAGAGAGAAAAATCAGAAACAATGCCACTTATATTAACAGAGAGAATTTAATACAAATAAGAAGTTAAATGAATATTAAAAAGTTTTAAAAATTAAAAAAAAAAAGGGTACTGAGAAAATATCAAGACAGGAAATAAAGGAAGCAGTGTCACTCCTGGGGCAGGGGAAAGAAAAGACAGTGGTTAGAGATCTTCAATCTAGGAGAGGTGCAGCAGAGCCGGACTCATACCTCTAAGGAAGGGATGTTGTCTAGTTGGTACTGGTACCTCAGAAGTTTGAAGCAGTGGTCTCAGGAAGCAGGAATTCAAATTTAGCTGAGGCTGGGTGGGGAGGGGCATCAGCCAGCTGGTGGTGTTGATACCTCAGGAGCTTAATAGGGTGCTCTACAGAACCCGATCTCAGCCATTAGAGAGGGGAATCCTACCCACCCTGTGCAGAAACTTCTGAGGGGAATAATGAGGCTGATTGCAGGAGTGCTGATAAAAAAAGCTGGATGTATTCTAGTGTTCTCACAGTCAAGAGCAGTTGCCGAAATAAACAAAATAAGGAGCAAATCTCTTCTTTTTCCAGTCTGTGACCATCTGGAATTTGGCTAGGAAAGGAGGAATTTTGCTAACAGAGTCCCAGTCCCAGTATACCAAAGTGGAGCTATGATAGGATATCTTTGGGGCGGAGCGACAACAGCTTGTCTGATACAGTTCACAACATACTGGCCATTCAATACACACACACACACACAACACACCTTTCTACACAAGGTTAACTTTTGTGCAATAGCATAACAAAGTAATAAAATACAGTTATTCTTTTAATGAACAAAGATGCTCTCACTCTCTTCTGAAAAGGAGAAAAATCAATGTTTCAAAAGTCACTATATTCATTTCTGGTGAATAACCACAGTATTCTTCTCTGGGAGATGTTATATAATCCCAAAATCTATCAGAGTGCTATTTGAATACTGATTTTTAAAATTAAAATATCATGATAATTGTTTTATGAAATAACAAAAGGAAACAAGGACAAAGAAATTGGTTAATATAAAAGTATGTGTGTATGCATACATGCACAAATTTGTTCATATATAAGAGTATACTCAGAAAAGTCAGGGAAGAAAATATGTCGCAGAACTGTTGCAGAACTCATTTCTATAATATGTTTCCAGACCACAGCTGTTATTTATAACTTTTCCCACAATCCATAACATAATTGCCCTCACTAGCATCTCAGCTGACCAAAGTTCTTTATCTTGTGGAATGACCCAAACCTTCATTCCTAGAGGGTCTGAATTCTACATGACTTTGCCTTTGTTTGGTGCTGGTTTGAAACTGTTATGTACCCCAGAAAGGCCATTTTCTTTCAATCCTGATCCAATCTTGTGGAGCCAGATGTATTGCTCAGGGCGGAACCTTTGACTGGATTATTTCTGTGGAGACTGACTTGCTCAAGTGTGGGTTTGGCCTTTTGTTTAGGTGGAGATGTGATTCTGCCCATTCAAAGTTGTTCTTGATTAGTTTACTAGGGTCCTTGATAAGCTTAGAGACAGTGTGGAGAAAGCACAATTGCTTCAGAGCCGACACAGATACAGACATTTGGAGATGCTTGGAATGCCAACAGATATTTGGAGATTGAGACAGAAATAGCCCGGGTGCTAAGAAAGTACTCACAGAAATAGCCAAAATCTGAAGAGAAGAACTCTCTTCTTCTTTGTAGTCTTGCTTGCCTCAGCCATGAAACCCATAATTTTGCCCCACAGCAGCTAAGTGTGGACCCACAGACATTTAGAGAGGAAGCCACTGGAATCAGAAGCTGAAAACAACGGAACTGGGAACAAGGACCAGCAGACTCCAGCCATGTGCCTGTCCATGTGACAGACATCAGTCCTTCCTTTGGAGTCAAGTTATCTTTCTCTGGATGCCCTAGTTTGGACATTTTTAAGGCCTTAGAACTGTAAATTTGTAACAATAAATCCCCTATATAAAAACCATTCCATCTTGCCTGCCATGCTGGAGACCTGGGTTTGATTCCCAGTGCCTGCCCATGCAAAAGAAAAAAAAAAAAAAATTCCATTTCTCATACATTGCATTCTGGCAGCATTAGCAAACTAAAACATTTGGTTACTGCAGTTTTCCATTAAACTTTACTATTAGGCTGGAAATGCTAAAACTCCCCAGAGAAGGTCTTGAATATCATGCATCGTCCTTCCTGCCCTACTGTGAAGCAGCAACCCAACCACACTTTGATAGTCAGGATTAGTCACAACAGCCAGTATTATAACTCTTTTTCTTACACATATGTTCAGTAGCATTAGGCATCCAAAAGAGATTTTATTAAACTTGCAATTCAATGTAATATTGCTATGCATCCTGGTATGTATTCCATGTATTCTGGTAAAATACTTTGGAAAACAATACTCAAAAAGTAGATTTCAAAATTATGGGACAGGAAACAAAAATTCTGCAAGTGGATTATACAGCATAATCATGAAAGGAACTAATCCCTCTTCTACACTTATTTCTATAACCTATGTAGAATATACACATAGGAGAAATATTGGTCAGTAATTCGAAACATATACTGTCTTTTAAGACAGAACTTCAACTCTTCAGGGTATTTTCTCTCAACTGGTATAACATCTGAGTTTTCAGTGACCAATCCATCATTATTAGGACAGTTGCTTTTGGATAATAGGGTACATGGAAAAATCAGTAAAATCCATAGGAATTAGCACATTGCTGCATTGTTTGAGCTGTGAAATGGGTCTGTAGTAATGAGTAATGTTGGGTGGAATAACAACCTCTTTGTAGTCTTGCTTGCCTCCAAGCAGAACTGATTATTTCCTCCTATTTACTACCTCTTCCTTATCTCTATTCTAGTTGCTATTAAAATTGCCATGTGCCTTTCCAGGTGAGAGAGAAACCCTAACTGTGTTCGCAATGTGCCTTTTCACTTAGAGAAAAACCCTGAACTTCATGGGCCTTTCTTGAATCAAGGTATGTTTCCCTGGATGCCTTAGATTGGACATTTTTATAAACTTGCTTTAATTGGAACATTGACTTGGCCTTAGAACTGTAAACTAGCAACTTATTAAATTTCCTTTTTTAAAAGCCATTCCATTTCTGGTATACTGTGTTCCGGCAGCTAGCAAACTAGAACAGTCAGAGTCCCTACTTATTATTCTATGAGTCAAGTCCTTCTAGAATTGAGTCCCTACCTACCCAAATAAACCATCTCTGGCAGCTATAAGTCCTACTCAAAAGTGAACCAATATGAGTGGGCAGTTTTAGTTTCCAAAAAGACTATGCCTTTCAACTGCAGCTAAATGGCACAATATCAGGCCATACTCAGCATAAGAAAGCTGCATATCCAGTCACATTCTCCATCAGAAATCAAGGGTCAGTGTTTGTCAATCCCCCCAAATCAAAGTCCCTACTCAAAATTCATCAAATATTTCTTAGTTGGCAACTATGGCCTTTGCCCATAAAGTCCTCACAAATACACATAAAAATATTGTCCCTGCACCTTAAAAGAGGCCACAGTTTAGATGGGAAGAAAACTAATTCCAGTTAACTAATCAAGACCCATCTGGAATGGGTCGAGACACATCTCCACCTAATCCAGTTTGACAACCACTGTTGTTTGAATTACATCTCCAGGGAAATGATCTAATTAAAGTTTCAAACATACAGTGCTGAATAGGGATTAGAATAAATGGCTGCCTTTATAAAATGGGATTAGGATTAAAACATGGCTTTTCTAGGGTATACGTCCTTTCAAACTGGCACACAGGCCAAAGAAATATGGAAGAAAGGAAGCAATAAAGTTATTGGGAAGGACTTAAGTTTCAGTCCAGAATCAATGATACTTTATGACTAAGCCTCAATGTGCCGGCATGCTGCTTTACTGGTCCTTCATGCCAAGATCAAGATCAGTTCTCAAAACTAGGACAATACAGCCTGGAGTGGAAGCTAAGCAGCCCCAAGATGTGGGGAAAGAGACTTGCAGAGGCTAGAAAACAGATTAGTGCTTATATACTTTGTGTTCACTTAAGTGTACAATGAAATAATTTTGTTTATCTTAAATTCACAGAATACTTATCCACCAATCATAATTTGCTTTTGTTTATCTTTTTCATTTATTTACTATCCTGATCAGAATATCGTGGAGTTTTTTTCTCCATATATTCTATGATGCACATCATCAAAGGTGCCAGAGGGGGTGGCAGTTAAGTGCTCTTTTTGGGTTTTTTTGTTTTTTTCTAATCTAACACATAGTTTTAAAATCTTTCCATTTTCACACCAAACCAGCAACAACCCCAACTTATTTTACTGTTTTTCCAATTTGCACATTCTCCTTTAGTCAGATATTGGCATATTGTTGATGGAAATTTTTTCTTATGTTATCTTTAAAGAAATGTTATTACATGTCCATCATATTTCTAGCAAAGGAATTCATTTCATTTTTTTTCTTACCTTATTTGATGCAGATAGACAAAATGAACACAGTTTTTCCTCTTCAGTGCCTTCAAGATATCAGGCAGCTAATTTTAGTTATAAATAGTTAAAGAAAAAATAACAATAACGCATGCTTACCTGTATTCAGGTAGCTCTGTCTCACCATAAAAATCAATATGCACCCCATTGCCACAATGCCACACCCTCAAGATAAATTAAAAGGTACAAAAATAAGCTGAAGAAGCAATTAGAACAAAGTCTCTTGGGACTCTGTTCTCACTAAAACACAAGTGTACTTTTCTAAGATTTATGAGGAACGTGAATGGTTCTTTCATTTATTTTTTAAGTCAACAGCCACTGACTTTGCCAGCTCCACTCATCTGGAGATACTAGTAAATACTGCTCAGTGTCTGTCTGACCCACCTTCTACATTAGGCCTGACAGGCATAGGTAACCTATTGTGAAAATGTTTCTGAATAATGACTGCATAAATCAATTGAACACTTTTTAAAATACCAGTGTCAAGGTCCAGATACAGAGATTTTGACTTAATAGATACAGGGGCCTGAGAACAAGCATTCTAATGTGTTGAGAACCACTGTTTCCATGCTCTCAATGAGTAGGTCTAAAATCAGCAATAGTTGCATAGGATCAGATGTGCCAAAAGTAAATTCTTGGGATAAATCTCATTTGATCATGGTTCTACTTTTTATGTGCTGCTGGATTTGGTTGGTGAGGATTTTGTTGAGGAATTTAAATTATATTCATATGAGATGTTCTGTAGTTTTCTTATGATGTCTTTGTCTCATTTTGGTATGAGGATAATGATGGTCTCATAGAATGAGTTGGGAAGCCTTTCTTCCTTTTCTGTTTTTTAGAATAGTTTGTGAAGAATTAGTATTATTTCTTCTTGAAATGTTTGGTAGAATTCACCTATGAAGAAATTTTCTTTGTGGACAGTTTATTATTATTATTACTAATCCAATCTCCTTGTGAGTTATAGTCTATTCATATTTTATATTTCTTCTTTAATCAGTTTTGGTAGTTTATGTGATTTTAGAAATGTGTATGTTTCATATAAGCTAACAAATTTATTGGTAAGCAATTGTTAAGGGTAATCCCTTTTAATCCTTTCTATAGCTACAAGGTCAGTAGTAATTCCCCCTCTTTCATGTTTGATTTTAATAAATTGAATCTTCTTTTTTTCTTGGTTGGTTTATCTAAAGGTTTGTACATTTTGTTGACCTTTTGAAAGCATTAACTTTTAGTTTTTTAATTGCTTTTTTATTCTCTATTTTATGCATTTCCTTTCTAATCTTTATTACTTTCTTCCTTCTAATTGCTCTGGATCTAATTTCCTCTTCCTTTGCTAGTTTCTAAAAGTCATTGGTTAAGTTATTGATTTGACACCTTTTTCTTTTTTCTAGGCATTTGCAGTTATAAATTTCCTTCTGAGCCCTGCTTTTGATGCATCCATAAGTTCTGGATGTTGTGCTTTTGTTTTCATTTATCTCAAAGTATTTTCTAACTTCCCTTTAGATTTCTTCTTTGTCCTATTGATTATTCAGGAGTGTTTTGCTTAATTCCAAATACTTACTAATTTTCTAAATTCCCTTCTATTAATTTCTAATTTCATTTCATACTAATCAGAGAACATATTTTGTATGATTTACATCTTTTTAGATATATTGAGATTTGTTTTATGTCCTAATGTATGGACTGTCCTGGTGAATGTTCCTTGCGTTCTTGAGAAAAATTTGGTATATCCATAAAATGGAATATTATTTATCTGCAAAAAGCAATGAAGTACTGCTACATGCTACAATATGGATGAACCCTGAAAATAGTATGCTAAGTGAAAGAACTCAGACATAAGGGGATACATATTGTATGATGATTTCATTTATATGAAATTTCCAGAGAAGACAAATCTATAGAGTCAGAAAGTAAATTCACGCTTACCAAGAGACTGGGGAGGGGGCTATTGGAGACCAATTGTTAACAGATATGAAGTGTCTTTTCCAGATAACGAAAATATTCTGTAATTAGACAGCAGTAATGGGTGCACTGTATAGTGATTATACCCCAAATCACTGACATATAAACTTTAAATTGGTGAATTTTACGTTGCCCTAGGACAATTTTTGACAAGTTATGCTTTTGTCTCTGGAGAGGAGCTCCTCAGAGCTCCTCATGATGTGATTCCAGAAGTGTAACTTCAGAATCCTTTATTTTAAACATGCATTTAATAGCATTTCAATATATGGTATAGATACAAGTAGGAAAAGGCTCAAAACCTACTTAGATGGCAAATCCAGAAATACTGCAATGGCTCTAGGATACTCACTTATAAACTCCTGCATTAGATGATAGCTTCTTTGTAAGTCCTCATATTCTCTGATATGTGTGTATTGGGTGATTTCTACCTAAAAAAACCTCTCCTCTCTCTTTCCTAGGAGAAATCACTTTTCGTAAATGCCATTTTCCTTCCACTGCTTCAAGAAAACAGCTTATTAGCTTTTTCCTCCCCTTCTTTGTCTCCATGTGGGTCCCTGGTAACTGATGCATTTAGTGCACATTTAATTTTTGCAGACTTCATTAATCCTTACATAAGTTTTGAATCTAGACCAATTAGAAAGACAACAAGGCCTCTGAGACATTCTTATATATATTTTTAAAGAATAGCTCTAGTAATGTTTTCTCAACAAAGTAGAGATTTTCCAATGTTTGGGTACAAAGAGAAAATGTGAAAACTTACCCTTACTGAAACATGCAAGTTCACATTTTTAAAAAAAACCAAGGAAATCATAACTCAGTGTTTAGTTTCTTTGGCTCCACAAGCAAATACCATGAAAATGGGTTGTGTTAAACAATAGGAATTTATTCACTTACAGCTTGTAGCTGGGAAAAAAAATCTAAATTAAGGTGTCATCAAGGTGGTGCTTACTTCCTGGAAACTGTGGCATTCTGGGGCTGGCTGCCAGCAATTCTTGGTGCTTAGCTTGTCACATGGCAGGGCACATAGTGGCATCTGCTGTTCTCTCCCTTCTCTTCCAGGTTCCATAACGGTTCTGCTTTCTTGCTTCCTGTGGCTTTCTCCTTCTCTTTCTAGATTTCACTCTGCTAAAAAGGACTCCAGTAATAGAACTAAGATCCATCCTGATTGGGCTGGGCCGCACTTTACCTGAAGTAACGTCATCGAAAGGTCCTGCTTAGAGTGGGTTCACACCCACAAGAGTGGATTAGATCTAAAGACAAGTTTTGCTGGTGCACATGCAGCTTCAAACCACCACACTTGGGTATGAGGGTTATGTGGATTTATTAATTCTCAGTGTCCTGGAGTATATAAATAGTGAGAAGAGAGGCTTTAAACAGGGTGTCCATTACTCTTACCTTTAAAAAGAAGAAAGCAGTTGTTAACTGGGCCCAAGGAGGAACTTAAAAATCCTTTTGTCAGTGTCCATTCTACCCCTCAGAATTCCTCTCTGCCACTTAACTGTGGACTGAAATGTATCTCCTAGTTTCTTGATGTTCCCTGATGACATCCTTCTCTTTTCATTACTTTCACTAATAACTTGGAGGAAGCAATAATAACCTGTAACAACTTCGGAAAATTATAGAGATTTCAAAGTTTTCACTGTCAAATATGACTTTTTCTGAGACGCCTGATTGCTCTTTTTGTCTTCTACCATTTGTGATCTGTTGCTTGTTTGCAGAAGCTGGTTCCACTAATCTCTCCCCCTTCTAATGATCATTCCTTAGAGCAGGAAGTAGGAACCTTTCCTCTGTGTTAGCTCCCTCCCTATTGTAAAGATTCAAAACAAACAGAGTATGTTTGCCTGAGGTGGAAATTTATATTTCTTACCCCAGATTGGGTGACACTGAGATCACTGACCATTGACTGTTGTTGATGTTTCCCAAATTAGAAGGGAATACTACAGAAGCAGAAGGGGAAAGGGACTTAGAAATATTGGTAGGTAAGGAGTTCGGCTACAGAAAAACATGAAAAAAAGTGGGCAGTTGAGTATGTGGGTATCTAACTATTTTAGGGCATAACACAGAGAAAATAATGTCATTTTTCAGCTGTTGGTTTATCTTTCCTTGGACTCCTTCCTCCTAGCAATCAGAATCATTTGTTGTGATTAAGATGTCATGTTGTCGGCTCCAATTGAATCTCCTTTTTGAAGGATGTTTTACATTATCTTCTTTGTTCATTAGGCTAGACTTCAGCACATCATATTTTTTCTCATCTAAATTTCCAATGATATTAGTATTATCACTGCATAAGTTATTTGTGCATTGCAGTTCTGTATGCTTCTATAATTGCACATCATAAATATTCTTAGGCGTGCATGAAATAGTTGCTGTTTATTGGAAAGAAGCATTTGGGATTACAGTGAATTTTCCATCTCCCAGATGGCAATGCCTGGTGCTCACACATCTGTGACCCTCCTTGATATCTTGTTTCTTCTGCAGAAACTACCTTGATTTTTCTCGCATTCAGTGTAGTCAATTAGCACTTGCCCTTCCCAGACAATATGCATTGGTCCCCTGCCTTTAATCTCTGCGGTGAACAATCCATTCTGCACACTGCTTCTATATAAATATGTCTATGCACAATTTTTCCATCTTATTCTCCTACTCAGATGACAATAGTGTTTCATTGCATATGAAATAAATTCATCCTCCTTAGACTGACACCAGAGCCTTTTGCAATTCAATTCCTCTCTATTCACTTTTCTCATTACTTCATTTTGTAATCCATATGTGCCAAACCAAACTTTTATTTTTTCTTATTGTATGTTGTGAAGCAGAGGTGGAAACCAGTTATTTCTGGGTCAGGCCTGGGTGTTGATGAGTAGAATTCCTACTAGCAATCCAAGATGAAGAATGAGGTGGCTCTTAGTGATTTTTATTAACAGGGACTCCAAGTGACTAAAAGGGAATTTAAAGATATTCTAATTCAGCTTGAGGCTTGGGGAAAATGGAGTAACAGAATTGTAGCCTTTGTGCAGTTATGCATGCAAAAATCTCTAGACCTGATGTAGGTTATTAGATATATAAATAAATCCAGAATTTCTCTGGATTTCCATCAAACCTTGTCAATTCCTTATGAAGCCTAGAGTGTTAGAATGTATGTCTGAAGGATCATAGGTCCTAATGATACTAATATTCTTTTATGGGGAAGAAATAGTTCTCATCCCAAATAAAAGAATTTTCTACCTGTACATCTAATAGAATTACGGTTAAGTCTCCCATTGTAATCCTCCAAAGCAGGTGAAGTTTTTCACATTGGGGGAAAGAGTAAGGCTGTTAACATCATACTAAAAGCTGATGCTTAAAGCCTTGGGACATGATACTAACAACAGAGTTCAGAGATGATTTGGGAAACCAGAGAGTATTGTCTGGTGCCCACAGCAGGAAAGTGGGGTCAGTGAAAGGGTACTTATACTAATTATGTCCACCCTGAACTTATTCTAGGTTATGACCATGAATGATGACTTTTACCATATAGTACTTGAATATACCTTTACATTAGATACAGGTCTTCAGGCCTTTGCTAAAGTAAAGGTTTAAAAGGTGTAAATGGTATAAGTGGCTTTCTTCCCTAAAGGCTCCTTGAGAGAAGGACTCTGCCTTTTGCAGCTTTTTATCACCCACTTTACACTGCCTTGTATGTGCTTTATATTCAATAACTCTTTGCTGAATAAAGTGTTTAAAGAAATATATTGTATATATATATATTCCTCATTCCCAGAGGACAGATTCTGGAATCCCTCTGGAGTAGTTGTTAAACATATTTATGGAATGCCAGCTGTGAACAGACATTGTTTTAGATTCTACACGTGTAGCAGTGAACAGATTAAGTTTTCTATTCTAATATAACAAGCTACAAAATTTTATTCCACTCAAAATCTCTTTTCTAATATTTTTTCTATTTTCTTGATTACATCAGAGAATCTGCAAGTCATCCAGTTTAACAGTCTGTGTGTGCATGTGTGCGCGTGTGCATGCATGTGTGTGCATGCGTGTGTGCATGTGTGTGTGCATGTGTGTGTGCATGTGTGTGTGTGTTTGCAAAGACTGCCTGGTTTTAATCCTGATTCTGCCACTTGCCACTTAAAAGCTATATTACTAGTATCTCTCTTCTAACATTGTTGGAAAATTAAATCAGATGATAATGTATGTCAAAATCCCCATCATAGTACCTGACACATAATAAGTACCCCCAAATGGGAATTATTACTGACTGACTAGTTGTTTTCCATTATTTTAAGAGCTGAGGAAACATCACTCTAGTGGGGAGTGTCAGAAATAATGGAAAAGTTTATGCTAGATGAAGGGAAATTTTGGCAGGAAGAGGGGCAACATAGCTGTCTTAAGAACTTAACTTATGTTTGCTTTATTCACTTTTGGTCCCCTGACCCACTATGATCTCAAATAGATGGAATTAATTTATTTTGATATTTTAATATAATATAGCATGTAATATAATGTACACACCAGCTATAATCATATTTCTGAAATTCAGAAAAACCACAATCAACATGGTCATTCCATGTACAAAGTACTTTGAGAGCAAATTAACTTATGGAATCAAGCCTACCTCCCCCACCTGGTATACATAAATCCTTTCACAATCTGACATTTCTCCACTTTTCCCATCTCACTTCCAGCTGATCATGCACTATTCTAACTTCTGGCACACCAAGC